>JAUPTC010001196.1:0-27585 GCA_030762895.1 Sophora flavescens
CCAAATGGACCTTTTAGGTCATATAGGACCCAATTGGGAATTTGCACTTCTTGTCCTAATGGAGTCCAAATGGACTTTTTGACCCTAATAGAGCTCAATGGAATATTTGATCCTGCTAACAAATGGACTTCATAGGTCATAAAAGACCCAACTGGCTAATTTATACTTTTGGGTCCAACGTCAAATGGAATTGCTTAATCCTAATGAGCTTAAATGGATTTGTCGAATACAGGACCGACAGGCCAATTTTTACATCTTTAGTCCACGGAGCCCAAATGGACTTTTTGACCATTAGGTCTAAATGGATTTTTTGGTCATATAGACCCAATTCTTTTCAATTTTTACTTCTGGTCTTATGTTTAATAATTTTATTTGATCTAATAGAGCCCAAATGGACCTTTAGGTCATATAGGACCTAACACTTGTACTTCCTTGGTCCTATATTCAAATGGACTTTTTGATCCCACAGAGCCAAATGGACTTTTTAAGTCATATAGGACCCAATTGTTAATTGCACTTTTTGTCTAATGAATCAGGACTGTTTATCTTCTAATAGAGCCAAATGACTTTTAGGTCATAAAAGACCTATCGTGCTAATTTGACTTCTTGGTCCCAATGAGCTCAAATGACTTTTTGATCCTATTAGAGCCCAAATGGACCTTTAGGTCATATAGACCTAAGTGAAGATTCTTGGTCCTAATGGACCCAAAACATGGTGATCTTTTAGTTTGTATAGACCCAATCAGGCCAATTTGCATTTCTTTGTCTATTGAGCCCAAATGGACTTATTATCCTAATAGAGCCCAAATGGACTATGTTATCCCAAGTTCATTGTACTTTTGGTCCTATAGGAGCCCAAATGGACTTTTGATCCTACTGAGCCCAATTGGACTCGCTTGTCCTACTTGAGTCCAATGGACTTTTAGTCATATAGGACCTAATTGGGCCAATTTGTACTTTTGGTCCTATTGATTCAAATGGAAATTGGACTTTAAGTCATATAGGACCCAACTTAATTTGTACTTATTGGTCCTATTGGAGCCCAAATGGACTTTTTGATCCTAATAGAGCCCAATGGACTTTTAGGTCATAAAGGACCTAACCTCTATTTGTACTTCTTGTTCTATTGGAGCCCAAATGGACTTTTTGGTCTATAGTCCAAATGGACTTTCTATGTCATCCGGACCTAATGGGGCATTGTACTCTTTGTCCTGGTTCCCAAATGGAGTTGTATGATCCAACAGAGCTCCAAATTGACTTTTTAAGTCATATAGGACCAACTGGGCCAATTTGTACATATTTGGTCCTAATGGAGTCCAAATGGACTTGCTTGATCCAAATAGAGCCCAAATGGACTTTTTAGGTTATAAGACCTCTGGGCCAATTGTATTCTTTGGTCCTACTGGAGCCAACTTGTTGGCCAGTGGACTTTTTAGGTCATATGTCTAATTGGTCCAATTTACTTCTTTGGTCCTAATAGAGCCCAAATGGATGTGTTTGATCCTAATAGGCTAAATGGACTTGTTAGGTGATAAAGGACCCCAAATGTACTTCTTTGGTCCGATTGGAGGCCAAATGGACTTGTTTGATCCAGTGGAGCCCAAATGGACTTTTTAGGTCATATACCTTTTCTTTCTTGGCCTCTTTTTGTCCTTTCTTGGGTTTGGTAATTGGTCCAATTTGTACTTCTTTGGTCCTAATAGAGCCCAAATGGACTTGTTTGATCCTAATAGAGCCAAATGGACTTGTGTGATCCTAGTAGAGCCAAATGGAGATTTTTGATCCTAATGGTAAATCTTGTTTCTCTTGGCCCAAATCTTTTGGTTCTTTGGGCCTTTCTTCTTGGTCCTAATAGGCCCTGGCTTGTTTCCTACCGCTCCAATGGACTTGTTAGGTCATAAAGGACCTAATCGGGCAATTTGTTCTTCTCTGGTCCAATTGGAGCCCAAATGGACTTGTTTGATCCTAATAGATCCAGGATGGACTTTTAGGTCATATAGTCTAATTGGCCCAATTTGTACTTCTTTGGTTCTAATGGAGGCCAAATGGACTTTTTTTATCCTCATAGAGCCCCAATGGACTTGTTTGATCCTAATAGAGCCCATATGGATTTTTGGTCATAAAGGACCTCCGGGCCAATTTGTATTTTGGTCCTAATGGAGCCCAAATGGACATGTTTGATCCTAATAGAGCCCAATGGACTTTTAGGTCATAAAGGATCTAACCAGGCAAATTTGTACATCTTTGGTCCTAATGGGTTTAAATGGACTTGTTTGCTCCTAATAGGTTCAAATGGACTTTTAGGTCATATAGCTTAACTTGCCAATTTGTCTTCTTTGGTCTATTGGAGCTCCAAATGGACTTGTTTGATCCAAATAGAACCCAAATGGACTTTTTAGGTCTTATAGGACCATGGGCCAATTTGCTTCTTTGGTCCTAATTTAGCCCAAATGGACTTGTTTGACCTAATAGATCCCAAATGGACTTATTAGGTCATAAAAGACCTAACTAGCCAATTTGTACTTCTTTGGTCCTATTGAGCCCAAAATGGACTTGTTTGATCCTAATAGATCCCAAATGGACTCTTTAGGTTATATAGACCTAACGGGCAAATTTGTACATCTTTGGTCCTAATGAGTCCCAATGGACTTATTTGATCTAATAGAGCCAAATAGACTTTTTAGGTCTATGGACTAATTGGGCCAATTGTACTTCTTCGGTCCTAATGGAGCCCAAATGGTCTTGTTTGACCTCACAGAGCCCAAATGGACTTGTTTGATCCTAATAGAGCCCAAATGGGTTTTAGGTTATAAAGACCTCTCGTGTTAATTTGTACTCTTGGTCCGATTCGAGCCAAAATGGACTTGTTTGATCCTATTAGAGCCCAAATGGACTTTTAGGTCATATAGGACCTAATTGGGGTCAATTTGTACATCTTTGGTACTAATGGAGCCCAAATGGACTTGTTTGATCCTAATAGAGCCAAATGGACTTTTTTGGTCATATGACCCTAATGGAATTTTGTACTTCTTTGGTCCTAATTGAGCCAAAATGGACTTGTTTGATCCTAATAGAGCCCAAATGGTTTTTAGGTCATATTGGACCTAATTGTGCTAATTTGTACTTCTTTGGTCCTATTGGAGCCCAAATGGACTTGTTTGATTCTAATAGAGCCCAAATGGACTTTTTAGGTCATATAGGACCTAATTGGGCCAATTTGCACTCTTTGGTCCTAATGGAGCCCAAATGGTCTTATTTGACCTTATAGAGCCCAAATGGACTTGTTTGGTCCTAATAGATCCCAAATGGACTTGTTAGGTCATAAAGGACCTAACTATGCCAATTTGTATCTTTGGTCCTATTTGAGCACAATGACTTGTTGATCCTAATTGAGCCAAATGGACTTTAGGTTATATAGGACCTAACGGGGGAAATTTTGCACATTTTGGTCCATGGAGTACAAATGGACTTGTTTGCTCTAATAGAGCCCAAATGGACTTTTTAGGTCATATAGGACTAATTTGCCAATTTGTACTTCTTTAGTCCTATTGGAGCCAAATGGACTTGTTTGATCCTAATAGAGCCAAATGGACTTTTAGGTTATATAGGACCCAACGGGAAAATTTGTACATCTTTGGTCCTAATGGAGCCCAAATGGACTTGTTTGCTCTAATAGGCCCAAATGGACATTTTAGGTCATATAGGACTACGGGGATTTGTACTTCTTTGGTCCTATTGGAGCTCAAATGGACTTGTTTGATCATAATAGAGCCCAGATGGACTTTTTAGGTCATATAGGACCTAATTTGGGCCAATTTGTACTTCTTTGGTCCTATTGGAGCCCAAATGGACTTGTTTGATCCTACTAGAGCCCCCAATGGACTTGTTTGATCCTAATAGAGCCCATATGGACTTGTTAGGTGATAAAGGACCTGGGCCAATTTGTACTTCTTTGGTCCTAATGGAGCCCAAACGGCACTGTTTGATCCTAATAGAGCCCAAATGGACTTTTAGGTCATAAAGGACATATGGTCAATTTGTACTTCTTTGGTCCAAATGGAGCCCAAATGGACTTGTTTGACCCTAATAGAGCCCGAATGGACTTGTTTGATCCTAATAGAGCCAAAATGCACTTTTAGGTCATATAGGACCTAAACAGGGCCATTTGTACTTCTTTGGTCCTATTGGAGCCCCAAATGGACTTGTTTTGATCCTAAAAGAGCCCATATGGACATGTTAGGTCATAAAGGACCTAACTGGGCCAATTTGTGCTTCTTTGGTCTTATTGGAGCCCAAATGGACTTGTTTAATCCTAATAAAGCCAAAATGCACTTTTTAGGACATATAGGACCTAACATGGGCCAATTTGACTTCTTTGGTCCTATGGAGCCCAAATGGACTTGTTTGATCCTAATAGAGCCCCAATGGACTTGTTTGATCCTAATAGAGACCATATGGACTTGTTAGGTCATAAAGGACCAAACTGGGCCAATTTGTACTTCTTTGGTCGTATTGGAGCCCAAATGGACTTGTTTGATCCTAATAGAGCCCAAATGGACTTTTTAGGTCGTATAGGACCCTAATTGGGCCAATTTATTTACGTCTTTGGTCCTAATGGAGCCCCAAATGGACTTGTTTGACCTAATAGAGCCCAAATGGATTTGTTTGATCCTAATAGAGCCAAATGCACTTTTTAGGTCATATAGGACCAAACCGGGCCAATTTGTACTTCTTTGGTCCTGTTGAGCCCAAATTGACTTCTTTGATCCTAATAGAGCCATATGGACTTTTTAGGTCATATAGGACCTAAGTGTGCCAATTTGTACTTCTTTAGTCCAATTGAGCCCAAATGGACTTGTTTGATCCTAATAGAGCCCCAATGGACTTGTTTGATCCTAATAGAGCCCATGGACTTGTTAGGTCATAAAGGACCTAACGGGGCCAATTTGTACTTCTTTGGTCCTAATGGAGCCCAAACGCACTGTTTGATCTAATAGAGCCCAAATGGACTTGTTTGATCCTAATAGAGCCTAAATGGACTTGTTAGGTCATAAAGGACCTAACTGTGCCAATTTGTACTTCTTTGGTCCTATTAGATCCCAAATGGACTTGTTTGATCCTAATAGAGCCCAAATGGACTTTTAGGTCATATAGACCTAACTGGGCCAATTTGTACTTCTTTGGTCCTATTGGGCCCAAATGGACTTGTTTGATCCTAATAGAGCCCAAATGGACTTGTTAGGTCCTATTGGTCCTAATGGAGCCCATTTTAGGTCATATAAGACCTAATTGAGCCAATTTGCCCGGGGTGTTGGCCCAAATGGACTTGTTTGACCCTAATAGAGCCCAAATGGACTTGTTTGATCCTAGTAGAGCCCAAATGGACTTGTTAGGTCATATATAACCTAGGGCCAATTTGTACATCTTTGGTCCTAATGGAGCCAAATTGACTTGTTTGCTCTAATAGAGCCATAATGCACTTTTTAGGTCATATAGGACCTAATCTGTAGCCAATTTGTACTTGTTTGCTCCTATTGGAGCCCAAATGGACTTGTTTGATCCTAAGAGGGCCCATATGGACTTGTTAGGTCATAAAGGACCTAACTGCCCAATTTGTACTTCTTTGGTCTTATTGAGCCCAAATGGACTTGTTTGATCCTAATAAAGCCAAATGCACTTTTTAGGTCATATAGGACCTAACAGGACAATTTGTACTTCTTTGGTCCTATTGGAGCCCAAATGGACTTGTTTGATCCTTATAGGCCCCAATGGACTTGTTTGATCCTAATAGAGCTCATATGGACTTGTTAGGTCATAAAGGACCCAATGGGCCAATTTGTACTTCTTTTGGTCGTATTGGAGCCCAAATGGACTTGTTTGATCCTAATAGAGCCCAAATGGACTTTTTAGGTCATATAGGACCCAATTGGGCCAATTTATACTTCTTTGGTCCTAATGGCCCAAATGGAGTTGTTTGGACCCTAATAGAGCCCAAATGGATTTGTTTGATCCTATTAGAGCCAAAATGCACTTTTAGGTCATATAAGACCAAATGCGCCAATTTGTACTTCTTTGGTCCTATTGGAGCCCAAATTGACTTCTTTAATCCTAATAGAGCCCAAATGGACTTTTTAGGTCATATAGGACCTAACTAAGGAATTTGTACTTCTTTGGTCCAATTGGAGCCCAAATGGACTTGTTTGATCCTAACAGAGCCCCAATGGACTTGTTTGATCCTAATAGAGACCATATGGACTTGTTAGGTCATAAAGGACCAACTGGAACAATTTGTACTTTTTGGTCCTAATGGACGCAAAACATACCGCTTGATCCTAATAGAGCCCCAATGGACTTGTTTGATCCTAATAGAGCCCAAATGGACTTGTTTGATACTAATAGAGCCAAAATGCACTTTTTAGGTCATATAGACCTAACTGGGTCAATCGTATTTCTTTGGTCCTATTGGAGCCCAAATGGACTTATTTGATCCTAATAGAGCCCAAATGGAATTTTTTAGGTCATATAGGACCTCAATGGGCCAATTTGTACTTCTTTGGTCCTATTGGAGCCCAAATGGACTTGTTTGACTAATAGAGCCCAAATGGGCTTGTTTAATCCTAATAGAGCCCAAATGGACTTGTTAGGTCATAAAGGACCTAACTGTGCCAATTTGTAATTCTTTTGGTCCTAATGGAGCCCAAATGGACTTGTTTGATCCTAGTAGAGCCCCAATCGACTGTTAGGACCTAGTTGGGCCAATCGCCGATCAGCCCAAATGGACTTGTTTGATCCTAATAGAGCCCAAATGGACTTTTAGGTCATATAGGACCTATCCGGGCCAATTTGTACTTCTTTGGTCCTATTGGAGCCCAAATGGACTTGTTTGATCCTAAGAGCCCCAAATGGACTTTTTGGTCATATAGGACCTAACTGGGCCAATTTGTACTTCTTTGGTCCTAATGGAGCCCAAATGGACTTGTTTGACCTAATAGAGCCCAAATGGACTTGTTTGTTCCTACTAGAGCCTAAATTGACTTGTTAGGTCATAAAGGACCTAACGGTGCTAATTTGTACTTCTTTGGTCCTCTTAGATCCCAAATGGACTTGTTTGATCCTAATAGAGCCCAAATTGACTTTTTAGGTCATATGGGACCAATCTGGGCTAATTTGTACTTGTTTGGTCCTATTGGAGCCCAAATGGACTTTTGGGACCTAATTGGGGCCAATGTGCCCCAACGGCCCAACCTGTACTTCTTGGTCCTAATGGAGCCCAAATGGACTAGTTTGAACCTAATAGAGCCCAAATAGACTTTTTAGGTCATAGAGGACCTAACTGGCCCAATTTGTACTTCTTTGGTCCTATTGGAGCCCAGATTGACTTGTTTGATCCTAATAGAGCCCAATTGGGACATTTTAGGTCATATAGGACATAATTGGGCCAATTTGTACCTCTTTGGTCCTAATTGGAGCCC
Organism: Sophora flavescens; assembly: GCA_030762895.1. Taxonomy (NCBI): domain Eukaryota; kingdom Viridiplantae; phylum Streptophyta; class Magnoliopsida; order Fabales; family Fabaceae; genus Sophora; species Sophora flavescens. The sequence goes on from JAUPTC010001196.1 coordinate 7,473, forward strand.
AAATGGACTTGTGTGATCCTAATAGAGCCCAAATGGACTTGTTAGGTCATATAGGTCCTAAAGGAGCCCAATTTTAGGTCATATAGGACCTAATCGAGCCAATTTTTACTTCTTTGGTCCTATTGGAGCCAAAATGGACTTGTTTGATCCTAATAAAGCAAAAATGAACTTTTTAGGTCATATAGGACATAACTGGGCCAATTTGTAATTCTTTGGTACTAATGGAGCCCAAATGGACTTTTTAGATCATAATAGAGCCCAAATGGACTTCTTAGGTCATATGAGCCGAATGGAGCCCATTTTAGGTCATTAAGACCTAACCGAGCCAATTTGCACTTCTTGGTCCTAATAGGCCCAAATGGACTTGTTTGACCCTAATAGAGCCCAAATGGACTTGTTTGATCCTCAGTAGAGCCCAAATGGACTTGTTAGGTCATATAGAACCTAATCTAGGCCAATTTGTACTCTTTGGTCCTAATGGAGCGCAACCGCACTGTTTGATCCTAATAGAGCCCAAATGGACTTTTTGATCCTAACAGAGCCCAAATGGACTTGTTTGATCCTAATAGAGCCCTAACTGGGTCAATTTCTACTTCTTTGGTCCTATTGGAGCCCAAATGGACTTATTTGATCTTAATAGAGCCCAAATGGAATTTTTAGGTCATATAGGACCTGTGCGGGCCAATTTTACTTTTTGGTCCTGTTGGAGCCCAAATGGACTTGTTTGATCCTAATAGAGCAAAATGCCTTTTTAGGTCATATAGACATAACGGGCCAATTTGTACTTCTTTGGTCCTATTGGAGCCCAAATGGACTTGTTTGATCCTCATAGAGCCCAAATGAACTTTTAGGTCATATAGACCTAATCTGGGCCAATTTGTACTTCTTTGGTCCTATTGGAGCCCAAATGGACTTATTTGATCCTAGTAGAGCCCAAATCGACTTTAGTTGGGACCTAGTTGGGCCAACCCCGATCGGCCCAAATGGACTTGTTTGATCCTAATAGAGCCCAAATGGACTTTTTTAGGTCATACAGACCCAAGGGCCAATTTGTACTTCTTTGGTCCTATTGGAGCCCAAATGGACTTTTTAGGTCATAGAGCCAACTGGGCCAATTTGTACTTCTTGGTCCTAATGGAGCCCAATTGGACTTGTGTGATCCTAATAGAGCCCAAATGGACTTGTTAGGTCATATAGGTCCTAAAGGGCACTTTTAGGTCATATAGGACCTAATCGAGCCATTTGTACTTCTTTGGTCCTACTGGAGCCCAAATGGACTTGTTTGTTCCTAATAGAGCCAAATTGACTTGTTAGGTCATAAAGGACCTAACTGTGCCAATTTGTACTTCTTTGGTCCTATTAGATCCCAAATGGACTTGTTTGATCCTAATAGAGCACAAATGGACTTTTAGGTCATATAGGACCCAACCGGGCCAATTTGGACTTGTTTGGTCCTATTGGAGCCCAAATGGACTTTTTGACCAATTGGGCCAATTGCTACAGGACCAACTGTAATTCTTTTGGTCCTAATGGAGCCCAAAATGGACTAGTTTGAACCTAATAGGCCCAAATGGACTTTTTAGGTCATATAGACCTAACCCGCCAATTGTACTTCTTTGGTCCTATTGGAGCCCAAATGGACTTGTTTGATCCTAATAGAGCCCAATTGGACATTTTAGGTCATATAGGACATAATTGGGTCAATTTGTACTTCTTTGGTCCTAATGGAGCCCAAATGGACTTGTGTGATCCTAATAGAGCCCAAATGGACTTGTTAGGTCATATAGGTCCTAATGGAGCCAATTTTTAGGTCATATAGACCTAACTGAGTTAATTTGTACTTCTTTGGTCCTATTGGAGCCCAAATGGACTTGTTTGATCCTAATAGAGCAAAATGAACTTTTTAGGTCATATAGGACCTAAATGGGGACTTGTACTTCTTTGGTCTATTGGAGCCCAAATGGACTTGTTTGACCTAATAGAGCCCAAATGGACTTTTTAGGTCATATACGACCTAAGCGGGGCCAATTTGTACTTCTTTGGTCTATTGGAGCCCAAATGGACTTGTTTGACCTAATAGAGCACAAATGGGCTTGTTTGATCCTAACAGAGCCCAAATGGACTTGTTAGGTCATAAAGGACCTAATTGTGCCAATTTGTAATTCTTTGGTCCTAATGGAGCCCAAATGGACTTCTTTGATCCTAGTAGAGCCCAAATCGACTTGTTAGGACCTAGTTGGGCCAATCGCCTTGCATGGGCCCAAATGGACTTGTTTGATCCTAATAGAGCCCAAATGGACTTTTTAGGTCATATAGGACCTATTCAGGCCAATTTGTACTTTTTGGTCCTATTGGAGCCCAAATAGACTTGTTTGATCCTAGTGGAGCCCAAATGGACTTTTTAGGTCATAGGACCTAATCAAGCCAATTTGTACTTCTTTGGTCCTAATGGAGCCCAAATGGACTTGTTTGACCCTAATAGAGCCCAAATGGACTTGTTTGATCCTAATAGAGCCCAAATTGACTTGTTAGGTCATAAAGGACCTAATCTGTGCCAATTTGTACTTCTTTGGTCCTATTAGATCCCAAATGGACTAGTTTGAACCTAATAGAGCCCAAAAGGACTTTTTTAGGTCATATAGGACCTAAGCTGGCACAATTTGTACTTCTTTGGTCCTAAAGGAGCCCAAATGGACTTGTTTGACCGTAATAGAGCCTAAATGCACTTTTTAGGTCATATAGACCTAACTGGGCCAATCTGTACATCTTTGGTCCTATTGGGCCCAAATAGACTTGTTTGATCCTACTAGAGCCCAATTGGACATTTTAGGTCATATAGGACCTAACCTGGGCCAATTTGTACTTCTTGGTCCTATTGGAGCCCAAATGGACTTGTTTGATCCTAATAGAGCCCAAATGGACTTTTTACGTCATATAGGACCTAACTGGGCCAATTTGTACTTCTTTGGTCTATTGGAGCCCAAATGGACTTGTTTGATCCTAATAGAGCCAAAATGGACTTGTTAGGTCATATAGGACCTAATTGGGCCAATTTGTACTGCTTTGGTCCTATTGGAGCCCAAATGGACTTGTTTGATCCTTATATAACCCAAATGGGCTTTTTAGGTCATATAGGACCCGACTTCTTGGGCCAATTTGTACTTCTTTGGTCCTATTGGAACCCAAATGGACTTGTTTGATCCTAATAGAGCCAAATGCACTTTTTAGGTCATATAGGACCTAATCCTGGGCCAATTTTTACTCCTTTTGTCCTATTGGAGCCCAAATGGACTTGTTTGATCCTAATAGAGCCAAATCGACATTTTTAGGTCATATAGGACCATCTGGGCCAATTTTACTTCTTTGGTCTGTTGGAGCCCAAATGGACTTGTTTGATCCTAATAGAGCCAAAATGCACTTTTTAGGTCATATAGGACCTAACTGGGCCAATTTATACTTCTTTGGTCCTATTGGAGCCCAAATGGACTTTTGGCCCTATAGGGAACCAATTGGACCAATTTGTACTTTTGATCCTAATGGAGCCCAAATGAACTTGTTTGACCCTAATAGAGCCCAAATGGACTTGATTGATCCTAATAGAGCCCAAATGGACTTGTTAGGTCATAAAGGACCTAATGGGCCAATTTGTACTTCTTTGGTCCTAATGGAGCCCAAATGGACTTGTTTGATCCTAATAGAGCCAAAATGGGCTTTTGGGTCATATAGGACCTATATGGGCCAATTTGTACTTTTTGGTCCTATTGGAGCCCAAATGGACTTGTTTGATCCTTATAGAGCCGAGAATGGACTTTTTAGGTCATATAGGACCTAATCTGGGCCAATTTGTACTTCTTTGGTCCTATTGGATCCCAAATGGACTTGTTTGATCCTAATAGAGCCCAAATGCACTTTTAGGTCATATAGGACCTAAGCGGGACAATTTGTACTTCTTTGGTCCTATTGGAGCCCAAATGGACTTGTTTGTTCCTAATAGAGCCCAAATTGACTTTTTAGGTCATATATGAACTAATATGGCGAATTAGTACTTCGTTGGTCCTATTGGAGCCCAAATGGACTTGTTTGACCTAATAGAGCCCAAATGGACTTGTTTGATCCTAGTAGAGCCCAAATGGACTTGTTAGGTCATAAAGGACTTAAGGCCAATTTGTACTTCTTTGGTCCTAATGGAGCCCGAATGGACTTGTTTGATCCTAATAGAGCCAAAATGCACTTTTTAGGTCATATAGGACCTAACGGGCGAATTTGTACTTCTTTGGTCCTATTGGAGCCCAAATGGACTTGTTTGATCCTAATAGAGCCCAGATGGACTTTTTTAGGTCATATAGGACCTAACTGGGCCAATTTGTACTTCTTTGGTCCTATTGGAGCCCCAAATGGACTTGTTTGATCCTAATAGAGCCCAAATGGACTTTTTAGGTCATATATGAACTAATTGGGCCAATTTGTACTTCTGGTCCTAATGGAGCCCAAATGGACTTGTTTGACCCTAATAGAGCCCAAATGGACTTGTTTGATCCTAGTAGAGCCCAAATGGACTTGTTAGGTCATAAAGGACTTAATCGGCCAATTGGTACATCTTTGGTCCTAATGGAGCCCAAATGGACTTGTTTGCTCCTAATAGAGCCAAAAATCACTTTTTAGGTCATAAAGGACCTAACTGGGACAATTTGTACTTCTTTGGTCCTATTGGAGCCCAAATGGACTTGTTTGATCCTAATAGAGCCAAAATGCACTTTTTAGGTCATATAGGTTCTAACTGGGCCAATTTGTACTTCTTTGGTCCTATTGGAGCCCAAATGGACTTGTTTGATCCTAATAGAGCACAAATGGACTTTCAGGTCAAATAGGACTTAACTGGGCCAATTTGTACTTCTTTGAACCTATTGGAGCCCAAATGGACTTGTTTGATCCTAATAGAGCCCAAATGGACTTGTTTGCATGGACTTGTTAGGTCATAAAGGACTTAACCGGGCCAATTTGTACTTCTTTGGTCCTAATGGAGCCCAAATGGACTTGTTTCATCCTAATAGAGCCAAAATGGACTTTTTAGGTCATATAGGACCTAACCCGGGCTAATTTGTACTTCTTTGGTCCTATTGGAGCTCAAATGGACTTGTTTGATCCTAATAGAGCCCGGATGGACTTTTTAGGTCATATAGGACCTAACTGGGCCAATTTGTACTTCTTTGGTCCTATTGGGCCCAAATGGACTTGTTTGATCCATAAGCCCCAATGGACTTGTTTGATCCTAATAGAGCCCATATGGACTTGTTAGGTTATAAAGGACCTAATCTGGGCCAATTTGTACTTCTTTGGTCCTAATGGAGCCCAAATGGACTGTTTGATCCTAATAGAGCCCAAATGGACTTTTTAGGTCATAAAGGACATAACTGGGTCAATTTGTATTTCTTTGGTCCTAATGGAGCCCAAATGGACTTGTTTAATCCTAATATAGCCCCAATGGACTTGTTTGATCCTAATAGAGCCAAATTGTAATTTTTAGGTCATATAGGACCTAACTAGGCCAATTTGTACTTCTTTGGTCCAATTGGAGCCCAAATAGACTTGTTTGATCCTAATAGAGCCCATATGGACGTGTTAGGTCATAAAGGACCTAACCGGGCCAATTTGTGCTTCTTTGGTCTTATTGGAGCCCAAATGGACTTGTTTAATCCTAATAAAGCCAAAATGCACTTTTTAGGACATATAGGACCTAACGAGGCCAATTTGTACTTCTTTGGTCCTATTGGAGCCCAAATGGACTTGTTTGATCCTAATAGAGCCCCAATGGACTTGTTTGATCCTAATAGAGACCATATGGACTTGTTAGGTCATAAAGGACCCTAATGGGCCAATATGTACTTATTTGGTCGTATTGGAGCCCAAATGGACTTGTTTGATCCTAATAGAGCCCAAATGGACTTTTTAGGTCGTATATGAACAAAATGGGACAAGTGGTAGGTCTTTGGTCCTAATCGAGCCCAAATGGACTTGTTTGACGCTAATAGAGCCCAAGTGGATTGTTTGATCCTAATAGAGCCAAAATGCACTTTTTAGGTCATATAGGACCAAACTGGGCCAATTTGTACTTCTTTGGTCCTATTGGAGCCCAAATTGACTTCTTTGATCCTAATAGAGCCCATATGGACTTTTTAGGTCATATAGGACCTAACCGGGTCAATTTGTACTTCTTTGGTCCAATTGGAGCCCAAATGGACTTGTTTGATCCTAATAGAGCCCCAATGGACTTGTTTGATCCTAATAGAGCCCACATGGACTTGTGGGTCATAAAGGACCTATTTGGGCCAAATTGTACTTCTTAGGCCCAACTGGCGCCCATACGGACCTGTATGATCCTAATGTAGCCCAAATGGACTTGTATGATCCTATTAGACCCCAAATGGACTATTTAGGTCATAAAGGACCTAACTGGGCCAATTTGTACTTCTTTGGTCCTATTAGATACCAAATGGACTTGTTTGATCCTAATAGAGCCCAAATGGACTTTTTAGGTCATATAGGACCTAACTGGGCCAATTTGTACTTCTTTGGTCCTATTGGAGCCCAAATGGACTTGTTTGATCCTAATAGAGCCCAAATGGACTTTTTAGGTCATATAGGTCCTAATGGAGCCCATTTTTGGTCATATAAGACCTAACCTAATAGAGCCAATTTGGACTTCTTGGTCCTAATGGAGCCCAAATGGACTTGTTTGACCTAATAGAGCCCCAAATGGACTTGTTTGATCCTAGTAGAGCCCAAATGGACTTGTTAGGTCATATAGAACCTACTTAGGGCCAATTTGTACATCTTTGGTCCTAGTGGAGCCCCATTGGACTTGATTGCGCCGAATCGAGCCATAATGCACTTTTTAGGTCATATAGGACCTAACTGGGCCAATTTGTACTTCTTTGGTCCGATTGGAGCCCAAATGGACTTGTTTGATCCTAATAGAGCCAAAATGGACTTTTTAGGTCATAAAGGACCTAACCCGGGCCAATTTGTACTTCTTTGGTCTTATTGGAGCCCAAATGGACTTGTTTGATCCTAATAGAGCCCAAATGGACTTTTTAGGTCATATAGGACCTAACTGGGCCAATTTGTACTTCTTTGGTCCTATTGGAGCCCAAATGGACTTGTTTGATCCTTATAGAGCCCAAATGGACTTGTTAGATCCTAATAGAGCCCAACTGGACATTTTAGGTCATGTAGGACCTAACTGGGCCAATTTGTACTTCTTGGGTCCTATCGGAGCCCAAATGGACTTGTTTGATCCTAATAGAGCCCAAATGGACTTTTTAGGTCATATAGGACCTAACTGGGCCAATTTGTACTTCTTTGGTCCTATTGGAGCCCTAATGGAGTTGTTTGACCCTAATAGAGCCCAAATGGTTTGTTTGATCCTAATAGAGCCAAAATGCACTTTTTAGGTCATATAGGACCAACGGGCCAATTTGTACTTCTTTGGTCATATTGGACCCCAAATTGACTTTTTTTATCATAATCTAGCACAAATTGAATTTTTAGTTCATATAGGACCTAACTGTGCCAATTTGTACTTCTTTGGTCCTATTGGAGCCCAAATGGACTTGTTTGATCCTAATAGAGCCCAAATGGACTTGTTTGATCCTAATAGAGACCATATGGACTTGTTAGGTCATAAAGGACCTAACTGGGCCAAATGGACTTGTTTGGTCCTAATGGAGCGCAAACATGACTTTTGATCCTAATAGAGCCCAAATGGACTTGTTTGATCCTAATAGAGCCCCAAATGGACTTGTTTGATCCTAATAGAGCCAAAATGGACTTTTTAGGTCATATAGGACCTAACGGGCCAATTCTACTTCTTTGGTCCTATTGGAGCCCAAATGGACTTGTTTGATCCTAATAGAGCCCAAATGGACTTTTTAGGTCATATAGGACCTATCTGGGCCAATTTTTACTTCTTTGGTCCTATTGGAGCCCAAATGGACTTGTTTGATCCTAATAGAGCCCAAATGGACTTTTTAGGTCATATAGGACCTAACTGGGCCAATTTGTACTTCTTTGGTCCTATTGGAGCCCAAATGGACTTGTTTGATCCTAATAGAGCCCAAATGGACTTTTTAGGTCATATAGGACCTAACTGGGCCAATTTGTACTTCTTTGGTCCTATTGGAGCCCAAATGGACTTGTTTGACCTAATAGAGCCCAAATAGGCTTGTTTAATCCTAATAGAGCCCAAATGGACTTCTTAGGTCATAAAGGACCCTAACTGGGCCAATTTGTAATTCTTTGGTCCTAATGGAGCCCAAATGGACTTGTTTTATCCTAATAGAGCCCAAATGGACTTTTATCATTTAGGACCTAGTTGGGCCAATTTCACTTCTGGTCCTATTGGGCCCAAATGGACTTGTTTGGTCCTAATAGAGCCCAAATGGACTTTTTAGGTCATATAGGACCTAACTGGGCCAATTTGTACTTCTTTGGTCCTATTGGAGCCCAAATGGACTTGTTTGATCCTAATAGAGCCCAAATGGACTTTTTTGGTCATATAGGACCTATCTGGGTCAATTTGTACCTCTTTGGTCCTATTGGAGCCCAAATGGACTTGTTTGATCCTAATAGAGCCCAACTGGACTTTTTGTCGAGCGTTTAGGTCATAAAGGACCTAAGCTGCCAATTTGTACTTCTTTGGTCCTATTAGAGCCCAAATGGACTTGTTTGACTCCTAATAGAGCCCAAATGGACTTTTTAGGTCATATAGGACCTAACTGGGTCAATTTGTACTTCTTTGGTCCTATTGGAGCCCAAATGGACTTTTTGACCCTAATAGATCCCAAATGGACTTGTGATACAATAGCCCGAATGGACAGGAAACCTTGTACTTCTTTGGTCCTAATGGAGCCCAAATGGACTTGTTTGAACCTAATATAGCCCAAATGGACTTGTTTGGTCATATAGGACCTAACTGGGCCAATTTGTACTTCTTTGGTCCTATTGTAGCCCAGATGGACTTGTTTGATCCTAATAGAGCCCAAACGGACATTTTAGGTCATATAGGACCTAATTGGGCCAATTTGTACTTCTTTGGTCCTAATGGAGCCCAAATGGACTTGTTTGACCCTAATAGAGCCCAAACGGACTTGTGGAACGGAGTTTTAGGTCATATAGGACCTAAACTGAGCCAATTTGTACTTCTTTGGTCCTATTGGAGCCCAAATGGACTTGATTCATCCGAATCGAGCAAAAAGGGACTTTTTGGCGCACATAGGACCTAACTGGGCCAATTTGTACTTCTTTGGTCCTATTGGAGCCCAAATGGACTTGTTTGATCCTAATAGAGCCCAAATGGACTTTATAGGTCATATAGGACCTAATGGAGCCCATTTTAGGTCATATAAGACCTAATTGGAGCCAATATGGACTTGTTTGGTCCTAATGGAGCCCAAATAGACTTGTTTGGCCCTTATAGAGCCCAAATGGACTTGTCTGATCCTAGTAGAGCCCAAATGGACTTGTTAGGTCATAAAGGACCTAACTAGGCCAAGTTGTACTTCTTTGGTCCGAGTGGAGCCAAAGGACTTGTTTGACCCTAATAGAGCCCAAATGGACTTGTTTGATCCTAATAAAGCCCAAATGGACTTGTTAGATCCTAATAGGCCCTAAGCTGGGTCAATTTGTACTTCTTTGGTCCTATTGGAGCCAAAATGGACTTATTTGATCCTAATAGAGCCCAAATGGACTTTTTAGGTCATATAGGCCCTAATTGGGCCAATTTTTACTTCTTTGGTCCTATTGGAGCCTAAATGGACTTGTTTGAACCTAATAGAGCCAAAATGGACTTTTTAGGTAATAAAGGACGTAACTGGGCCAATTTGTACTTCTTTGGTCCTATTGGAGCCCCAATGGACTTGTATGATCCTAATAGAGCCCCAAATGGACTTTTTAGGTCATATAGGACCTAATGGGCCAATTTGTGCTTCTTTGGTCCTATTGGAGCCCAAATGGACTTGTTTGATCCTAATAGAGCCCAAATGCACTTTTTAGGTCATATAGGACCTAGTTGGGTCAATTGTCTCTTGGTCATTGGAGCCCAAATGGACTTGTTTGATCCTAATAGAGGCCAAATTGACTTTTTAGGTCATATAGGACCTAATGGGCCAATTTATGCTTCATTGGTCCTATTGGAGCCCAAATGGACTTTTTTGGTCCTAATAGAGCCAAAATACACTTTTTAGGTGCTATAGGACCTAACGGAGCCCAAATGGACTTCTTTGACCCTATTGGAGCCCAAATGGACTTGTTTGATCCTAATAGAGCCTAAATGGACTTTTTAGGTCATAAAGGACTGGGCCAATTTGTACTTCTTTGGTCCTATTAGATCCCAAACGGACTTGTTTGATCCTAATAGAGCCCAAATGGACTTTTTAGGTCATATAGGACCAAACTGGGCCAATTTGTAATTGTTTGGTCTATTGGAGCCCAAATGGACTTTTTGATCCTAATTGAGCCAAATGCACTTTTGGTCATAAGACCTAACGGACCAATTTGTACTTCTTTGGTCCTAATGGAGCCCAAATGGACTTGTTTGAACCTATTAGAGCCCAATAGGACTTTTGAGGTCATATATCACATATCTGGGTCACGTAGTACTTCTTTGGGGCTAATGGAGCCCAAATGGACTTGTTTGTTCCTAATAGAGCCCAAATGGACTTTTTTGGTCATAAAGGACATAATTGGGTCAATTTGTACTTCTTGGTCCTAATTGGAGCCCAAATGGACTTGTTTGATCCTAATAGAGCCCAAATGGACTTTTGATATACTCACTTTTAGGTCATATAGGACCTAACTGAGCCAATTTGTACTTCTTTGGTCCTATTGGAGCCCAAATGGACTTGTTTGATCCTAATACAGCCAAAATGGACTTTTTAGGTCATATAGGACCTAACTGGGCCAATTTGTACTTCTTTAGTCCTAATGGACCCCAAATGGACTTGTTTGACCCTAATAGAGCCCAAATGGACTTTTTAGGTCAAATAGGACCTAAATGGGCCAATTTGTACTTCTTTGGTCTTAATGGAGCCCAAATGGACTTGTTTGACCCTAATAGAGCCCAAATGGACTTGTTTGATCCTAATAGAGCCCAAATGGACTTGTAGGTCATAAGGACCTATTGAGCCAATTTGACTTCTTTGGTCCTAATAGATCCCAAATGGACTTGTTTGATACTAATAGAGCCCAAATGGACTTGTTAGGTCATAAAGGACCTAAGTTGGGCCAATCTTTGGCCTATTGGAGTCCAAATGGACTTGTTTGATCCAAGTAGAGCCCAAATGGACTTTTTTGGTCAGATAGGACCGAGCTGGGCCAATTTGTACTTCTTTGGTCCTATTGGAGCCCAAATAGACTTGTGTGACCCTAATCGAGCCCAAATGGACTTTTTAGGTCATATAGGACCTAACGGGCCAATTTCTACTTCTTTGGTCCTAATGGAGCCAAATGGACTGTTTGACCTAATAGAGCCCAAATGGACTTGTTTAATAGACAATGGACTTTTAGGTCATAAAGGACCTAAGCGTGCCAATTTGTACTTCTTGGTCCTAATAGATCCCAAATGGACTTGTTTGAACCTAATAGAGCCCAAAAGCACTTTTTAGGTCATAAAGGACCTAACTTTATCAATTTGTACTTCTTTGGTCCTATTGGAGCCAAATGGACTTGTTTGACCGTAATAGAGCCCAAATGGACATTTTAGGTCATATAGGACCTAACGGGCCAATTTGTACTTATTTTGTCCTATTGTAGCCCAAATGGACTTGTTTGATCCTAATATAGCCCATATGGACTTTTAGTCATATAGCCTAAGGCCCAATTGGACTTCTTTGATCCTTTTAGATCCCAAATGGACTTGTTTAATCCTAATAGAGCCCAAATGGAATTTTTATGTCATATAGGTCCTAACTGGGCCAATTTGTACTTCTTTGGTCCTAATGGAGCCCAAATGGACTTGTTTGATCCTAATAGAGCTCAAATGGACTTTTTAGGTAAAATAGGACCTCTTTGGCCCCAATTGTACTTCGTTGGTCCTATTGGAGCCCAAATGGACTTGTTTGATCCTAATAGAGCCCAAATGGACTTTTTAGGTCATAAAGGCCCTAACTGGGCCAATTTGTAATTTTTTGGTACTATGGTAGCGAAAATGGACTTGTTTGATCCTAATAGAGCCAAAATGGACTTTTTAGGTCATATAGGACCTAACTGGGCGAATTTTTACATCTTTTGGTCCTATTGGAGCCCAAATGGACTTGTTTGATCCTAATAGAGCCCCAATGGACATTTTTAGGTCATATAGGACCTAACGGGCCAATTTTTACTTCTTTGGTCCTATTGGAGCCCAAATGGACTTGTTTGATCCTAATAGAGCCAAAATGCACTTTTTAGGTCATATAGGACCTAACTGGGTCAATTTGTACTTCTTTGGTCCTATTGGAGCCAAAATGGACATCCAATAGAGCCCAAATGGACTTTTTAGGTTATATAGGACCTAACTGGGCCAATTTGTACTTCTTTGGTCCTAATGGAGCCCAAATGGACTTGTTTAACCCTAATAGAGCCCAAATAGACTTGTTTGATCCTAATAGAGCCCAAATGAACTTGTTAGGTCATAAAGGACCTAACTGTGCCAATTTGTACTTCTTTGGTCCTATTGCAGCACAAATGGACTTGTTTGATCCTAATAGAGCCAAAATGGGCATTTTGGGTCATATAGGACCTAATGGGCCAATTTGTACTTTTTGGTCCTATTGGAGCCCAAATGGACTTGTTTGATCCTAATAGAGCCAAAATGCACTTTTTAGGTCATATAGGACCTAATGGGCCAATTTGTACTTCTTTGGTCCTATTGGATCCCCAAATGGACTTGTTTGATCCTAATAGAGCCCAAATGCACTTTTTAGGTCATATAGGACCTAACTGGGCCAGTTTGTACTTCTTTGGTACTATTGTAGCCCAAATGGATATGTTTGATCCTAACAGAGCCCAAATGGACTTTTTATGTCATATAGGACCTAACTAGGCCAATTTGTACCTCTTTGGTCCTAATGGAGCCCAAATGGACTTGTTTGACCATAATAGAGCCCAAATGGACTTGTTTGATCCTAATAGAGCCCAAATGGACTTGTTAGGTCTTAAAGGATGTAACTGTGCCAATTTGTACATCTTTGGTCCTATTGGAGGCCAAATGGACTTGTTTGATCCTAATAGAGCCAAAATGGACGAGTTAGGTCATAAAGGACCTAACTTTGCAAATTTGTATTTCTTTGGTCCTATTGGAGCCCAAATGGACTTGTTTGATCCTAATAGAGCCAAAATACACTTTTTAAGTCATATAGTACCTAACTGGGCCAATTTGTACTTCTTTGCTCCTATTGGAGCCCAAAAGGACTTGTTTGATCCTAATAAAGCCCAAATGGACTTTTTAGGTCATATAGGACCTAACTGGGCCAATTTGTACTTCTTTGGTCCTATTGGAGCCCAAATGGACTTGTTTGATCATAATAGAGCCCAAATGGACTTTTTGTCATTGATCCTAATTTGTACTTCTTGTACTATTGAGCCCAAATGGACTTGTTTGATCTAGGGCCCAAATGATTTTAGGTCCTATAGACCTGGGCCAATTTGTACTTCTTTGGTCCTATTGGAGCCCAAATGGACTTATTTGATCCTAATAGAGCCCAAATGGACTTTTTAGGTCATATAGGACTCTAATCTAGGCCAATTTTTACTTCTTTGGTCCTATTGGAGCCCAAATGGACTTGTTAGATCCTAATAGAGCCCAAATGGACTTGTTTGGTCATATAGACCTAACTAGGCCAATTTGGACCTCTTTGGTCCTATTGGAGCCCAAATGGACTTGTTTGATCCTAATAGAGCCCAAATGGACTTTTTAGATCCTAGTGGAGCCCAATTTGTACTTCTTTGCTCCTAATAGAGCCCAAATGGACTTTTTGATCCTAATAAAGCCAAATGGCTAATAGGACTAACGGGCCAATTTGTACTTCTTTGGTCCTATGGAGCCCAAATGGACTTGTTTGATCCTAATAGAGCCAAAATTGACTTTTTAGGTCATATAGGACCTAACTGAGCCAATTTGTACTTCTTGGTCCTAATGGAGCCCAAATGGACTTGTTTGATCCTCATAGAGCCACCATGGACTTTTTAGCTCAGATAGGTCCTAACTGGGCCTATTTGTACCTCTTTGGTCCTAATGGAGCCCAAATGGACTTGTTTGACCCTAATAGAGCCCAAATGGACTTGTTTGGTCATAATAGGACCCAATGACTGGCCAATTGATCTTTGGTCCTAATTGTCCCAAATGGACTTGTTTGATACTATTAGAGCCCAAATGGACTTGTTTGAAATAGAGCAAGACATAGGAACACAATCTCGTCCTATTGGGCCCAAATGGACTTGTTTGATCCTAATAGAGCCCAAATGGACTTTTTAGGTCATATAGGACCTATCTGGGCCAATTTGTACTTCTTTAGTCCTATTTGAGCCCAAATGGACTTGTTTTATCCTAATAGAGCCCAAATGGACTTTTTAGGTCATATAGGACCCAATTGGGCCAATTTGTACTTCTTTGGTCCTAATGGAGCCCAAATGGACTTGTTTGTTCCTAATAGAGTCCAAATGGACTTTTTGTTCTTATAGGCCCAAATGGCCTTTTAAGTCTTTTGGACCTAATGGAGCCAAATTGGACATCTTTGGTCCTAATAGAGCCCAAATGGACTTGTTTGATCCTAATAGAGCCCAAATGGACTTTTAGGTCATATAGGACCTAACTTGGCTAATTTGTACTTCTTTGGTCCTAATTGAGCCCAAATGGACTTGTTTGATCCTAATAGAGTCAAAATGCACTTTTTGGTCATATAGAGCCCAAGACTAGGGCCAATTTGTACTTCTTTGGTCTATTGGAGCCCAACTGGACTTGTTTGAACCTAATAGAGCCCAAATGGACTTTTTAGGTCATATAGGACCTAACTCGGGCCAATTTGTACTTCTTTGGTCCTAATGGAGCCCAAATGGACATGTTTGATCCAATAGAGCCAAATGACTTTTGGGTCATAAAGGACCTAACTGGGCCAATTTGTAATTCTTTGGTCCTAGTGGAGCCCAAATGGACTTGTTTGATCCTAATAGAGCCCAAATGGACTTTTTAGGTCATTAGGACCTAATTGGGTCAATTATACTCGTCCTAATGGGCAAAAATGGACTTGTTTGATCCTAATAGAGCCCAAATGGACTTTTTAGGTCATATAGGAGCTATCTAGGCCTATTTGTACTTCTTTGGTCCTATTGGAGCCCAAATGGACTTGTTTGATCCTAATGGAGCCAAAATGGACTTTTTAGGTCATATAGGACCTAACTGGGCCAATTTGTACTTCTTTGGTCCTAATGGAGCCCAAATGGACTTGTTTGATCCTAATAGAACCCAAATGGACTTTTTAGGTCATATAGGACCTAAGTGGGCCAACTTGTTACGTCTTTGGTCCTAACTGGAGCACAAATGGACTTGTTTGATCCTAATAGAGCCCAAATGGACTTTTTAGGTCATATAGAGCCTAAATGGACCAATTCTTTGGTCCTAATGGAGCCCAAATGGACTTGTTTGACCCTAATAGAGCACAAATTGACTTGTTTGATCCTAGTAGAGCCCAAATGGACTTGTTAGGTCATAAAGGACCTAACTGTGCCAATTTGTACTTCTTTGGTCCTATTGGAGCCCAAATGGACTTGTTTGATCCTAATTGAGCGCAAATGAACTTTTTAGGTCATATAGGACCTAATTGGGCCAATTTGTACTTCTTTGGTCCTAATGGAGCCCAAATGGACTTGTTTGATCCTAATAGAGCCCAAATGGACTTTTTAGGTCATATAGGACCTAACTAGGCCAATTTGTACTTCTTTGGTCCTAATGGAGCCCAAATGGACTTGTTTGATCCTAATAGAGCCCAAATGGACTTTTTAGGTCATATAGGACCTAACTAGGCCAATTTGTACATCTTTGGTCCTAATGGAGCCCAAATGGACTTGTTTGACCCTAATAGAGCCCTAATGGACTTGTTTGATCCTAATAGAGCCCAAATGGACTTTTTAGGTCATATAGGACCTTACTGGGCCAATTTGTACTTCTTTGGTCCTATTGGAGCCCAAATGGACTTGTTTGATCCTAATAGATCCCAACTGGACATTTTAGGTCATATAGGACATAACTTGGCCAATTTGTACTTCTTTGGTCCTATTGGAGCCCAAATGGACTTGTTTGATCCTAATAGAGCCAAAATGCATTTTTCCGTCATATAGGACCTAACTGGGCCAATTTGTACTTCTTTGGTCCTATTGGAGCCCAAATGGACTTGTTTGATCCTAATAGAGCCCAAATGGACAGTTTAGGTCATATAGGACCTAACTGGGCCAATTTGTACTTTTTTGGTCCTATTGGAGCCCAAATGGACTTGTTTGATCATAATAGAGCCCAAATGGACTTTTTAGGTCATATAGGACCTAACTGAGCCAATTTGTACTTCTTTGGTCCTATTGGAGCCCAAATGGACTTGTTTGATCCTAATAGATCCCAACTGGACATTTTAGGTCATATAGGACCTAAGCTGGGCCAATTGTACTCTTTGTCCTATTGGAGCAAAAATGTACTTGTTTGATCCTAATACAGCCCAAATGGACTTTTTAGGTCATATAGGAACTAACTGGGCCAATTTGAACTTCTTTGGTCCTATTGGAGCCCAAATGGACTTGTTAGATCCTAATAGATCCCAAATGGACTTGTTAGGTCATATAGGACCTAACTAGGCCAATTTGTACCTCTTTGGTCCTATTGGAGCCCAAATGGACTTGTTTCATCCTAATAGAGCCAAAATACACTTTTTGGTCATATAGACCTAGTGCCCAAATGGACTTGTTTGATCCTAATAGAGCCCAAATGGACTTTTGTGATCCTAATAAAGCCAAAATGGACTATTAGGGTAAGATAGGACCTAACTGGGCCAATTTGTACTTCTTTGTACCTAATGGAGCCCAAATGGACTTGTTTGATCCTAATAGAGCCCAAATGGACTTTTTGGTCTATAAAGCCCAAATCGACCAATTAGGACTTCTTTGGTCCTATTGGAGCCCAAACGGACTTGTTTGGTCCTATTCGAGCCAAAATGGACTTTTTTGATCCTATAGAGCCCAAAGGCCAATTTAGGTCTCTTTGGTCCTAATGGAGCCCAATTGGACTTGTTTGTCCATAATAGAGCCCAAATGGACTTGTTTGATCCTAATAGAGCCCAAATGGACATTTTAGGTCATAAAGGACCTAACTGTGCCAATTTGTACATCTTTGGTACAATTAGTTCCCAAATGGACTTGTTTGATCCTAATAGAGCCAAAATGGACTTTTAGGTCATAAAGGTCCTAACTTTGCCAATTTGGACTTCTTTGGTCCTTGGAGCCCAAATGGACTTGTTTGATCCTAATAGAGCCCAAATGTACTTTTAGGTCATATAGGACCTAACTGGGCCAATTTGTACTTCTTTGGTCCTATTGGTGCCAAAATGGACTTGTTTGATGCTAATAGAGCCCAAATGGACTTTTTAGGTCATATAGGACCTAATCTGGGTCAATTTGTACTTCTTTGGTCCTATTGGAGCCCAAATGGTCTTGTTTGAGCCTAATAGAGCCAAAATGTACTTTTTTGGTCATATAGGACCTAACTGGGCCAATTTGTACTTCTTTGGTACTAATGGAGCCCAAATGGACTTGTTTGATCCTAATAGAGCCCAAATGGACTTTTCAGGTCATATAGGACCTAACTGGGCCAATTTGTACTTCTTTGGTCCATAGGAGCCCAAATGGACTTGTTTGACCTTAATAGAGCCCAAATGTACTTTTTAGGTCATATAGGACCTAACTGGGCCAATTTGTACTTCTTTGGTCCTATTGGAGCCCAAATGGTCTTGTTTGATCCTAATAGAGCCCAACTGGCCATTTTAGGTCATATAGGACCTAACTGGGCCAATTTGTACTTCTTTGGTCCTATTGGAGCCCAAATGGACTTGTTTGATCCTAATAGAGCCCAAATGGACTTTTTAGGTCATATAGGACCTAACTGGGTCAATTTGTACTTCTTTGGTCCTATTGGAGCCCAAATGGTCTTGTTTGATCATAATAGAGCACTTATGCACTTTTTAGGTCATATAGGACCTAACTTGGACAATTTGTACTTCTTTGGTCCTATTGGAGCCCAAATGGACTTGTTTGAACCTAATAGAGCCCAAAAAGACTTTTTAGGTCATATAGGACCTCATAGGCCCAATTTTAAATACTTTGTTCCTAATGCAGCCAAAATCTACTTGATTGATGCTAATAAAGCCAAAATGGACTTTGTTTGGCCTCCTATTAGAGCCCAAATGGACTTGTTTGATCCTAATAGAGCCCTAATGGACTTTTTAGGTAATAAAGGACCTAACAGGTCCAATTTGTACTTCTTTGGTCCTATTGGAGCCCAAATGGACTTGTTTGATCCTAATAGAGCCCAAATGGACTTTTTAGGTCATATAGGACCTAACTGGGCAAATTTGTACATCTTTGGTCCTAATGGAGCCCAAATGGACTTGTTTGCTCCTAATAGAGCCCAAATGAACTTTTTAGGTCATATAAGACCTAACTGTGCCAATTTGTACTTCTTTGGTCCTATTGGAGTCCAAATGGACTTGTTTGATCCTAATAGAGCCCAACTGGACATTTTAGGTCATATAGGAACTAACTGGGCCAATTTGTACTTCTTTGGACCTATTGGACCCCAAATGGACTTGTTTGATCCTAATATAGCCCAAATGGACTTGTGTGATCCCAGTAAAGCCCAAATGGACTTCTGTAATCCTAGTAGAGCCCTAATGGACTTGTTAGGTCATAAAGGACCTAACTGGGCCTATTTAGTCATATTTGGTCCTAATGGAGCCCAAAAGGACTTGTTTGACCCTAATAGAGCCCAAATGGACTTGTTTGATCCTAATAAAGCCCAAATGGACTTTTTAGGTCCTAATGGGACCCGATCGGCCCAATTGTACTTCGTTGGTCCTATTGGAGCCAAAATGGACTTGTTTGAACCTAATAGAGCCCAAATGGACATTTTAGGTCAAAAAGGATCTAACTGGGCCAATTTGTACGTATTTGGTCCTATTGGAGCCAAAATGGACTTGTTTAAACCTAATAGAGCCCAAATGGACTTTTTAGGTCATATAGAACCTAACTGGGCCAATTTGTACATCTTTGGTCCTATTGGATCCCAAATGGACTTGTTTGATCCTAATAGAGCCCAAATGGACTTTTTAGGTCATATAGGACCTAACTGGACCAATTTATGCTTCTTTGGTCCTATTGGAGCCTAAATGGACTTGTTTGATTAGAATAGAGCTAAAATGCACTTTTTAGGTCATATAGAACCTAACTGGGCCAATTTGTACTTCTTTGGTCCTATTGGAGCCCAAATGGACTTGTTTGACCCTAATAGAGCCCAAATGGACTTGTTTGATCCAAATAAAGCCCAAATGGACTTGTTTGGTCATAAAGGACCTAACTGTGCCAATTTGTACTTCTTTGGTCCTATTGGAGCCCAAATGGACTTGTTTGATCCTAATAGAGCCCAAATGGACAAGTTAGGTCATAAAGGACCTAACTGTGCCAATTTGAACTTCTTGGGTCCTATTGGAGCCCAAATGGACTTGTTTGATCCTAATAGAGCCCAAATGGACTTTTTAGGTCATATAGGACCTAATTGGGCCAATTTGTACTTTTTTGGTCCTAATGGAGCCCAAATGGAAATGTTCGATCGTAGTAGAGCCCAAATGGACTTGTGTGATCCTAGTAGAGCCCAAATGGACTTGTTAGGTCATAAAGGAACTAACTGGGCCAATTTGTACTTCTTTGGTCCTAATGGAGCCGTAATGGACTTGTTTGACCCTAATAGAGCACAAATGGACTTGTTTGATCCTAATAGAGCCCAAATGGACTTGTTAGGTCATTAAGGACCT
The DNA here is from genome assembly GCA_030762895.1 of Sophora flavescens. Taxonomy (NCBI): domain Eukaryota; kingdom Viridiplantae; phylum Streptophyta; class Magnoliopsida; order Fabales; family Fabaceae; genus Sophora; species Sophora flavescens. The sequence goes on from JAUPTC010001196.1 coordinate 27,569, forward strand.
AACTGGGCAATTTGTAC
>JAUPTC010001197.1:0-15000 GCA_030762895.1 Sophora flavescens
AAAATTAGGAAAACTGGTTGTGCAATCGACTGTGGCTGTAAAAACTTGTTGGTGACGCCGGCAAGTGTACGAGGTGAAATCGCGAGTAATAAAAGAAACACGGTAAGTAATTACAGGAGTCGAACACTCCCGAGGGATTGGGCTACGAATTCGACTAATCCTTGAGGAAATCGAATACGTTTGGTCAGAGATTCTGAGAGGTGGTTTTGAGGAGAGAGAATAAGAGGATCGATATTCAATTAACAAATCTAACTAAAACTAAGCTAGCCAAATCACAAATTAAAATATCCAAGTGCAAATCCACTTGCAATATGCATACCCAGTGATGATGAATTCTCCCTAAGTTCCGATACGATGTCATTTGGGTTTGAAATTCTCCTAAATCCACTCTACCGTGCTCATTCAGAAGGACGTATTTGACGATTAGTTAATTACTTACTAGGTTCTACGTAATCCTAATCTCGAATTTGATTAATTCTTGTTCCCTATAAGGTTGTATTAATCTCACTGAAACAAATGCAATATTGATTAGTGATTCCGATTCAAGTTTCTTAGCGTGAATCGCTGACTAAGCCTCATCAGCGTTTAACTAGTACATGAAAACATATGATCATGCATTTCGTCAGGGTGGAAAACATAAATTGGACAAGGGAGAAAGACATACATCCGCAGTAGTCTACACACGCCATGGCGCTTCGTGATCCCTGGATGAGGGTTGGTTCACCGTACTGCTAGACAAGCAATGGACACCAATCACCATCGTAAATAAAACAGAAAAAGGAGGCGCGGCTCAAGAGAAACAGGGTTACATGCTCGATCTAAGCAAGTGAAACAGCCTTCCTTTAAATTACGATGCAGCGACGCTTTAAATAAGGATTACGAGATCTTGCGGCTCGCGAGTGACAATGCGTTAAGCTCGCATTTTAGTTTAAGCGCTTTGAATTTTGGATTACTCGCGTGAGAATATTCAGCAGAGGCGGTCTTTAACTTCAATCTGTCGCAGTATTGGCCTTCATCGCGGCTGGTAGTGATGGTCTCTCTTTCGAGGTGTGAACTTCGCGGGCGAGGTGCTTTTCGCCAGGCGAGACCTTCATTTTATTTGTGACCTTTATCACGGCTGGTAGTATTCGATGGTCTCGACTTCCCGAGTCTTCATGATTAGGCCCGAGCATGCGTGTGAGCGTGAATATTTATTCAAAAATCACAACCTTCATGAAATTGTTTCGGGAATTGTTTCGGTTTCCACTTTGAAAATTTATAAAAAAAGGGATGGTGAAAAATTTTGTAAATTTTTCACCCCTAGATCCCATTTTTATAAGCATTCCCGCAAAAAAAGGCCAAAATTCGACCTCTTGCTTGGGAAAAAAGGTATGTCTCCCCGAACAAAAGGATGTCTTCTCACTGAAAACCGGTCTTTGCATATTATGCTATTATGCTATTATAGGGGGGAGAGGTTCCAGCCTGACCCTGACCTGGTGCCAAGCCTGCTGCACGATGGTCCACCCCCCCCCCCCCAAACGCCCATGCAATGATCCCCAACATTGCACATCGACCTTGCCTACGGCATGGTAGGTGACTCGATCGGGTCTTCTTCCGACCGACCGACTCCGTGAGCCATGGCACGGGCGGGCTCGGGGCATTCCCAAGAGGTGGGCCCGGGGCGGGACCGGGAGGCGGGCGCGAGGAAAAATGTGGGCATCGGATTGGATCGTTTTTGTGGGGATTTTCAATAGTGTGTTGAGGATTCATGGGTGTGGCTCCTCGACCTTGGTGGTGGATGGACGTTGTGTTAGGTTATGCCCTTCGGGGCGGATCCGCAACACGAAGGGACGCGTGATCTTCCGGATATGACCAAGGTGGGGGTCCCCAACACCAAAACGGTTGAAGGCGCACCGTAAAGGATCCTCGCAATGTCGCTGGCACCCATTTTAAAAATGTTGGCTTTCAAAATTTTGCAAATGTCGTTTTTAAAAATGTTGGCTTTCGATTTTATCAATTTCGTGGGGTACTCGATGGTGTGGCGAGGCTGTGGGTGCACCGTTCCTCGACCTTGGTTGTGGATGGACGTGGTGTTAGGTGATGATGCCTTCCGAGGCGGAGCCGAAGCACCAAGAGACGGGTGACCGTCCTGAAGTGGCCTTGTAAGGGGTGCTCAAACACCAGATCGGCTGAAGGTTCATTGGAAAGGATCCTCGCGATGTTGTTGGTTTTTAAAAATGTTGGCTTTCGATATTTATCAATTTTTGTGAGGTACTCGATGGTGTGGCGAGGCTGTGGGTGTGTGGTTCCTCGACCTTGGTTGTGGATGGATGTGGTGTTAGGTGATGCCTTCCGGGGCTGAACCGAAGCACTAAGGGACGGGTGATCGTCCTGAAGTGGCCTTGTAAGGGGTGCTCAAACACCAGATCGGTTGAAGGTGCATCGGAAAGGATCCTCGCGCTATTGTTGGTTTGTAATAATGTTGGCTTTCGATATTTATCCATTTCGTGGAGTACTCGATGGTGTGGCGAGGCTGTGGGAGTGCGGCTCCTCGACCTTGGTTGTGGATGGATGTGGTGTTAGGTGATGCCTTCCGAGGCGGAGCCGAAGCACCAAGAGATCGGTGATGGTCCTGAAGTTGCCTTGTGAGGGGGCGCTCAAACACCAAATCGGCTGAAGGCGGATCAGAAAGGATCCTCGCAATGTTGTTGGTTTTTAAAAATGTTGGATTTCGATATTTATCAATTTCGTGGTGGGGTACTCGATGGTGTGGCGAGGCTGTGGGTGCATGACTCCTCGACCTTGGTTGTGGATGGACGTGGTGTTAGGTGATGCCTTCCAGGGCGGAGCCGAAGCACCAAGAGACGGGTGATCGTCCTGAAGTGGCCTTGTTAGGGGTGCCCAACACCAGATCGGCTGAAGGCGCATCACAAGGGATCCTCGCGATGTTTTTGGTTTTTAAAAAATGTTGCCTTTCGATATTTATCAATTTTGTGGGGTACTCGATGGTGTGGCGAGGTTGAGGGTGCGTGGTTCCTCGACCTTGGTTGTTGATGGACGTGGTGTTAGGTGATGCCATCCGAGGAGAAGTCGAAGCACCAAGAGACGGGTGATCGTCCTGAAGTGGCCATGCAAGGGTTGTCCAACACCAGATCGGCTGAAGGCTCATTGGAAAGGATCCTCGCGATGTTTTTGGTTTTTAAAAATGTTGGCTTTCGATATTTATCAATTTCGTGTGGTACTCGATGGTGTGGTGAGGTTGTGGGTACACGGCTCCCCGACCTTGGCTGTGGATGGACGTGGTGTTGGGTGATGTCTTCCGTGGCGGATCCGAAGCACCAAGATACGGGTGTTCGTCCTGAAGTGACCTTGGAAGGGGTGTCCAACACTAGATCGGCTGAAGGCGCATTGGAATGGATCCTCGCGATGTTGTTGGTCAACCGATTTAAAAATTTTGGCTTCGGATATTGGTCGCGCCTGGCGATGCGGATGCGGTGCTTCTCGTTGCTTCCATGTGCTTGCTTGCTATTGGCAATGCGGGGTGTGGTTCGTTCGGTTGTATTGTGTCTTGCAAACATGATGGCGTGTGAGTGGTGGTCGGGATGTTTGTGCTGGCTGGTTCCATGCTCGTTGTCATCGAACGGTCAGACAGAAATCCATGTCAGCTTCGCCTTGTGTTGTGGTGGCCTAGGCGTGTGTTGTGGTTCCTGTGTTGCCTACCCATTTGGCGGTATTCATGTGCCTCGTAAGACTCGGTCCATCTAGGCTTCCTTTGTGAGGTTTAGTGGTTTTGAAAGTAGTACTAGTGTTTCGCTTGTGTTGTGTGTTGTACAGCTCACGTGGTCATTAGTATCTACTGTTCTCCTGGATGCGGTGCATGTGGCTAACGTGGTCTCTTGATTGTGCCCCGTCGAGTCCCTCGGAATATTATCGTTTGCCATGAACGACAGTTGCTGTGGTGTCTGAGGTGCTTTTCCGCTTGCTGTGATAACACTTGCACTTCGGGCATAGTTGTTGGTGGATGCTACCTGGTTGATCCTGCCAGTAGTCATATGCTTGTCTCAAAGATTAAGCCATGCATGTGTAAGTATGAACTAATTCAAACTGTGAAACTGCGAATGGCTCATTAAATCAGTAATTGTTTGTTTGATGGTATCTACTACTCGGATAACCGTAGTAATTCTAGAGCTAATACGTGCAACAAACCCCGACTTCTGGAAGGGATGGATTTATTAGATAAAAGGTCGACACAGGCTCTGCCTGTTGCTTTGATGATTCATGATAACTCGTCCGATCGCACGGCCCTTGTGCCGGTGATGCATCATTCAAATTTCTGCCCTATCAACTTTCGATTGTAGGATGATGGCCTACCATGGTGGTGACGGGCGACAGAGAATTAGGGTTCTATTCCGGAGAGGGAGCCTGAGAAACGGCTACCACATCCAAGGAAGGCAGAAGGCACGCAAATTACCCAATCCTGATACGGGGAGTTAGTGACAATAAATAACAATACCGGGCTCATTGAGTCTGGTAATTGGAATGAGCACAATCCAAATCCCTTAACGAGGATCCGTTGGAGGGCAAGTGTGGTGCCAGCAGCCGCGGTAATTCCAGCTCCAATAGCGTATATTTAAGTTGTTGCAGTTAAAAATCTCGTAGTTGGACCTTGGGTTGGGTCGATCGATCCGCCTCCGGTGTGCACCGGTCGGCTCGTCCTTTCTACCGGCGATGTGCTCCTGGCCTTAACTGGCCGGGTCGTGCCTCCGGTGCTATTACTTTGAAGAAATTAGAGTGCTCAAAGCAAGCCTACGCTATGGATACATTAGCATGGGATAACACCACAGGATTCTGATCCTATTATGTTGGCCTTTGGGATCGAAGTAATGATTAATAGGGACAGTCGTGGGCATTCGTATTTCATAGTCAGAGGTGAAATTCTTGGATTTATGAAAGACGAACAACTGCGAAAGCATTTGCCAAGGATGTTTTCATTAATCAACAACGAAAGTTGGGGGCTCGAAGACGATCAGATACAGTCCTAGTCTCAACCATAAACGATGTCGACCAGGGATCAGCGAATGTTGCTTTTAGGACTCCGCTGGCACCTTATGAGAAATCAAAGTCTTTTGGTTCCGGGGGGAGTATTGTCGCAAGGCTGAAATTTAAAGGAATTGACAGAAGGGCACCACCAGGAGTGGAGCCTGCGGCTTAATTTGACTCAACATGGGGAAACTTACCAGGTCCAGACATAGTAAGGATTGAAAGACTGGGAGCTCTTTCTTGATTCTATAGGTGGTGGTGCATGGTCGTTCTTAGTTGGTGGAGCGACTTGTCTGGTTAATTCCGTTAACGAACGAGACCTCAGCCTGCTAACTAGCTATGTGGAGGTAACCCTCCATGGCCAGCTTCTTAGAGGGACTATGGCCGCTCATGCCATGGAAGTTTGAGGCAATAACAGGTCCGTGATGCCCTTAGATGTTCTGGGCCGCACGCACGCTACACTGATGTATTCAACGAGTCTATAGCCTTGGACGACAGGTCCGAGTAATCTTTGTACACACCGCCCGTCGCTCCTACCGATTGAATGGTCCGGTGAAGTGTTTCGATTGTGGCGACGTGGGCTGTTCGTTGTCGGCGACGTTGTGAGAAGTCCACTGAACCTTATCATTTAGAAGAAGGGGAAGTCGTAACAAGGTTTCCATAGGTGAACCTGCGGAAGGATCATTGTCGAATCCTCACAAAGCAGTGCGACCGGTTAATTTGTTTGACTCCTTGGTTGCGGCTTGAGGTGCATGGCGCCTCGGTCCCCCTAGTGATGGGAGGTGCCCTCCTCCGTGCGTGCGTCCGCCCTGGCCCATTAACAAAACCCCGTGCCGAATGCGCCAAGGAAATCGAGATTGTCTAGCGCGTCCCCGTCGGCACCGGAGAGACGATGCCTGTGTGGTGGCGTTGCGACACGTGTATCCAAATGACTCTCGGCAATGGATATCTCGGCTCTTGCATCGATGAAGGACATAGGGAAATGCGATACTTGGTGTGAATTGCAGAATCCCGTGAACCATCGAGTCTTTGAATGCAAGTTGTGCCCGAAGCCATTAGGCTGAGGGAACGCCTGCCTGGGTGTCGCACATCGTTGCCCCAATGCCTCAGCCCTGTTGCTAGGCATAGTAAAGGGGTGAATGTTGGCTTCCCGTGAGCGATGCCTCACGGTTGGCTGAAAATTGAGTCAGTGGTGGAGTGCGCCACGATGGATGGTGGTTGAGTAAAAGCTCGAGACCGACTGTGTGTGTCACCCCTACCAGATTTGGGACTCTTTGACCCATGAGCGGCCGTTGGATGCCCACGACGGGACCTCAGGTCAGGCAGGGCTTCGTGTTGAGTTTAAGCATATCAATAAGCGGAGGAAAAGAAACTAACAAGGATTCCCTTAGTAACGGCGAGCAAACAGGGAAGAGCCCACCATGAGAATCGGTCGCCCTCGGCATCTGAATTGTAGTCTGGAGAAGCGTCCTCGGTGGCGGACCGGTCCCAAGTCCCCTGGAAGGGGGCGCGGAGAGAGGTGAAAGCCCCATCGTGCCCGGACCCTGTCGTACCAAGAGGCGCGTCGGCCGAGTCGGGATGTTTGGGAATGCAGCCCCAATCGGGCGGTAAATTCCGTCCAAGACTAAATACTGGCGAGAGACTGATAGCGAACAAGTACCGCGAGGGAAAGATGAAAAGGATTTTGAAAAAAGAGTCAAAGAGTGCTTGAAATTATCGGGAGGGAAGCGGATGTGGGCGGCGATTTGCCTCGGTCGGATGTGGAACGGCGAGAGCTGGTCTGCCAATCGACTTGGGGCATTGACCGATGCGAATTGTGATGGTGGCCCAAGCCCGTGCTGTTGGCATGCTCGTGGAGACGTCATCATCGCGATTGTGGATGGCAACACGCGCCTGCTCGGCGTGCTTCGGCACCTGCGTGCTCCGTGCGTCGGCCTGTGGGCTCCCCATTCGGCCCGTCTTGAAACACAGACCAAGGAGTCTGACATGTGTGCGATCCAGCGGGCGAGTAAACCCGTAAGGTGCAAGGAAGCTGATTGGTGGGATCCCCTTGTGGGTTGCACCACCGACCGACCCTGATCTTCTGCAGAGGGGTTCGACCGAGAGCATACTGTCGGGACTCGCAAGATGGTGAACTATGCCTGAGCCGGGCGATGCCGGAGGAATCCCTGGTGGAGGCCCACAGCGATACTGACGTGGAAATCTTTCATGTGACTTGGGTATAGGGGCGAAAGACTAATCGAACCGTCTATTAGCTGGTTCCCTCCGAAGTTTCCCTCAGGATAGCTGGAGCCCGAGGACGAGTTCTATCGGGTAAAGCCAATGACTAGAGGCATCGAAGGCGCAACGCCCTCGATCTATTCTTAAACTTTAAATAGGTAGGACGGTGCGACTGCTCCGTTGAGCCATGCCACGGAATCGAGTGCTCCAAGTGGGCCATTTTTGGTAAGCAGAACTGGCGATGCGGGATGAACTGGAAGCCGGGTTACGGTACCCAACTGCACGCTAACCTAGACACCACAAAGGGTGTTGGTCGATTAAGACAGCAGGACAGTGGTCATGGAAGTTAAATCCGCTAAGGAGTGTGTAACAACTCACCTGCCGAATCAACTAGCCCCGAAAATGGATGGCGCTGAAGTGCGCGACCTATACCCGGCCATCGGGGCAAGGTCCAGACCCCGATGAGTAGGAGGGCGTGACGATTGCCGCAAAACCCGGGGCGTGAGCCTGGGCGGAGCGGTCGTCGGTGCAGATCTTGGTGGTAGTAGTAAATATTCAAATGAGAACTTTGAAGGCCGAAGAGGGGAAAGGTTCCATGTGAACGGCGCTTGCACATGGGTTTGTCGATCCTAAGGGGGAAAGGTTAGTTTTACCCTAGTGATGATAGTGTCGCAATAGTAATTCAACCTAGTACGAGAGGAACCGTTGATTCGCACAATTGGTCATCGCGCTTGGTTGAAAAGCAAGTGGTGCGAAGATACCGTGTGTTGGATTATGACTGAACGCCTCTAAGTCAGAATCCAGGCCAGAAGCGATGCCTGCGCACGTCGCCCGTTTGCCGACTAATACTAGGGGGCCTAGGCCCACCACAGGCACGTACCGTTGGCGAACCTCTCGGGGCCGAAGAGCCTCGTGGGATGCCTTGTAGCGCAATTCCCCACTGGGCGGCGGGTAGAATCCTTTGCATACGACTTAAATATGCGACGGGGTATTGTAAGTGGCAGAGTGGCCTTGCTGCAACGATCCACTGATATCCATCCCCAGCCGCTTCAATTCGTCCCTCCCCTCGCCCCACCCTTGGTTTGGCCCAAGTCACCGAGAGGGTTATTGGGACCGTGACTCAAACGGTTGGCGGGTTGCCAACAAGTGTCGCGAGAAGCCAAGGAGCAGGGGACGATTGTCCGAGTGCACGTGAACGGGTCAAGAAGCCCGATCTGGTGACGTGTGGCTCAGCCCTGGGCGCACATGGGCAAGTCCGGGAGCCCGACCGTGGGTCACGCGACCGAGCCGTTGAGGCAAGGAGCCCAAGGAGAAAGGGCCGAGTCAACGAGTCCTGGTGCAAAAATCCCGGTTCCGGGTGCAAGTGGTCGGTTCATGATGCTCGATATGGCTCATTCGGTGCATAGTCCTGGTGCATCGGGCACAGGTCCCCGGTGCACGTGATGCCTGATCAGGCTCGGTGGGTGCGGTTGGGAACCAAGGATGCATGGGTCTGGTGCACAGGGTACATGTCCCCGGTGTGGTTGAAAAATCATGAAAAATCTCCACCTTCATGAAATACCATGAGACATTGGAGGAACCTTCGGGATAACATTCTTAGCGTGCCTGCAAAAAAAACAGCTCAAAATTCAATTTGTAGCTTAGTTTCCTAGTATCCAAATTGTCGCATATCCCTGATTTCGGTTGAAAATCATGAAAAATCACCACCTTCATGAAATACCACGAAAATTGGTGGAAACCTTGGGAATATTATAAGTATGGTGCCTGCAAAAAATCAGCTCAAAATTCGATGGCTAGACCCATTATCCATTTTTTGGGAATTGTTTCTGTTTTCCACTTTGAAAATTGATAAAAAATAATGGTAAGGGGAAAAATTCTGCAAATTTTTTGTCCCCTAGCTCCCATTTTTATAAGCATCCCTGCAAAAAAATCAGGCCAAAATTCGACCTCTAGCTTCGAAAAAAAGAGTATGTCTCCCCAGCAAAAAGGATGTCTTGTGCTGGAAAATCATGAAAAATCACCACCTTCATAAAATGCCACGAAACATGGTGGAAACCTTGGGAATATTATAAGGATGGTGCATGCAAAAAATCAGCTCAAAATTCGATGGCTAGACCCATTTTCCATTTTTAGGGAATTGTTTCGATTTTCCACTTTGAAAATTGATAAAAAATAATGGTAAGGTGAAAAATTTTGTAAATTTTTCATCCCCTAGCTCCCATTTTTATAAGCATCCCTGCAAAAAAATCAGGCCAAAATTCGACCTCTAGCTTCGAAAAAAATAGTATGTCTCCCCAGCAAAAAGGATGTCTTGTGCTGGAAAATCAGGAAAAATCACCACCTTCATAAAATGCCACAAAACATGGTGGAAACCTTGGGAATATTATAAGAATGGTGCATGCAAAAAATCAGCTCAAAATTCGATGGCTAGACCCATTTTCCATTTTTAGGGAATTGTTTCGATTTTCCACTTTGAAAATTGATAAAAAAATAATGGTAAGGTGAAAAATTTTGTAAATTTTCATCCCCGAGCTCCCATTTTTTTAAGCATCCCTGCCAAAAAAACTGGCCAAAATTCGACCTCTAGCTTGGAAAAAAAGAGTATGTCTCCACTGCAGAAAGGATGTCTTGTGCTGGAAAATGATGAAAAATCACCACCTTCACGAAATGCCACGAAACTTGGTGCAAACATTGGGAATATTATAAGTATGGTGCATACAAAAGATCAGCTCAAAATTCGATGGCTAGACCCATTTTCCATTTTTTGGGAATTGTTTCGCTTTTCCACTTTGAAAATTGATATAAAAAAATGTTAACGTGAAAAAATCTGTAAATTTTTCGTCCCCTAGTTCCCATTTTTATAAGCATCCCTGCAAAAAAATCAGGTCAAAAATCGACCTCTAGCTTGGAAAAAAAGAGTATGTCTCCCCAGCAAAAATGATGTCTTGTGCTGGAAAATCATGAAAAATCACCACTTTCATAAAATGCCACGAAACATGGTGGAAACTTTGGGAATATTATAAGAATGGTGCATGCAAAAAATCAGCTCAAAATTCGATGGCTAGACCCATTTTCCATTTTTAGGGAATTGTTTCGATTTTCCACTTTGAAAATTGATAAAAAATAATGGTAAGGTGAAAAATTTTGTAAATTTTTCATCCCCTAGCTCCCATTTTTATAAGCATCCCTGCAAAAAAAAAAACTGGCCAAAATTCGACCTCTAGCTTGGAAAAAAAGAGTATGTCTCCACTGCAGAAAGGATGTCTTGTGCTGGAAAATGATGAAAAATCACCACCTTCATGAAATGCCACGAAACTTTGTGCAAACACTGGGAATATTATAAGTATGGTGCATACAAAAGATCAGCTCAAAATTCGATGGCTAGACCCATTTTCCATTTTTTAGGAATTGTTTCGGTTTTCCACTTTGAAAATTGATATAAAAAAAATGTTAAGGTGAAAAATTCTGTAAATTTTTCGTCCCCTAGTTCCCATTTTTATAAGCAACCCTGCAAAAAAATCAGGTCAAAAATCGACCTTTAGCTTGGAAAAAAAGAGTATGTCTCCCTAGCAAAAAGGATGTCTTGTGCTGGAAAATCATGAAAAACCACCACCTTCATAAAATGGCCCGAAACATGGTGGAAACCTTGGGAATATTATAATAATTGTGCCTGCAAAAAATCAGCTCAAAATTCGATGGCTAGACCCATTTTCCATTTTTTGGTAATTGTTTCGGTTTTCCACTTTGAAAATTGATAAAAAATAATGGTAATGTGAAAAATTTTGTAAATTTTTCATCCCCTAGCACCCATTTTTATAAGCATCCCTGTAAAAAAAAACTGGCCAAAATTCGACCTCTAGCTTGGGAAAAAAGAGTATGTCTCCACAGCAAAAATGATATCTTGTGCTGGAAAATCATGAAAAATCACCACCTTCATGAAATGCCACGAAACTTGGTACAAACCTTGGGAATATTATAAGTATGGTGCATACAAAATATCAGCTCAAAATTCGATGGCTAGACCCATTTTCCATTTTTTGGGAATTGTTTCGGTTTTCCACTTTGAAAATTGATATAAAAAAATGTTAAGGTGAAAAATTATGTAAATTTTTTGTCCCCTAGTTCCCATTTTTATAAGCATCCCTGCAAAAAAATCAGGCCAAAATTCGACCTCTAGCTTGGAAAAAAGAGTATGTCTCCCCATCAAAAAGGATGTCTTGTGCTGGAAAGTCATGAAAAATCACCACCTTCATAAAATTCCCCGAAACATGGTGGAAACCTTGGGAATATTATAAGAATGGTGCCTGAAAAAAATCAGCTCAAAATTCGATGGCTAGACCCATTTTCCATTTTTTGGGAATTGTTTCGGTTTTCCACTTTGAAAAATGATAAAAAATAATGGTAAGGTAAAAAATTTTGTAAATTTTTCATCCCCTAGCTCCCATTTTTATAAGCATCCCTGCAAAAAAACAGGCCAAAATTAGACCTCTAGCTTGGACAAAAAGAGTATGTCTCACAGTAGAAAGGTTGTCTTGTGCTGGAAAATCATGAAAAATCACCACCTTCATGAAATGCCACGAAACTTGGTGGAAACCTTGGGAATATTATAAGAATGGTGTCTGCAAAAAATCAGCTCAAAATTCGATGGCTAGACCCATTTTCCATTTTTTGGGAATTGTTTCGGTTTTCCACTTTGAAAATTGATAAAAAAAAATGGTAAGGTGAAAAATTTTGTAAAATTTTTGTCCCATAGCTCCCATATTTATAAGCATCCCTGCAAAAAATCAGGCCAAAATACGACCTCTAGCTTGGAAAAAAAGAGTATGTCTCCCCAACAAAAAGGATGTCTTATGCTGGAAAATGGGTCTTTGCATATTCTGCTATTATAGGGGGGAGGTGCCTGGATAAATATATATATATATATATATATATATATATATATATATATATATATATATATATATATATATATATAGTAGTTGTAGTTGTTATCTTGGTGACAGCTAACTCTAACCACCGCTTAGATCGGCCTCGGTCGGTGCACGTGATGCCCGATCTGGCTCGGTCGTTGCGGAAAGGAACCAAGGGAAATAAGGAATGGTGCACTGGGCACGGGTCCCCGGGTGCACCAGGTGCCAGATCTGGCTCGGTCGGTGCTGAAAGGAAACAAGGGAACAAGGGAATGGTGCACCAGGCACGGGTCCCTGGGTGCACCAGGTGTCGGATCTGGCTTGGTCGGTGCGGAAAGGAACCAAGGGAACGAGGGAATGGTGCACCGGGCATGGGTCCACGGGTGCACCAGGTTCCAAATCTGGCTCGGTCGGTGCGGAAATGACCCAAGGGAACGAGGGAATGGTGCACCGGGCACTGGTAGCCGGATTCACCAGGTGCCGGATCTGGCTCGGTCTGTGCAGAAAAGAACTAAGGGAACGAGGGAATGGTGCACCAGGCACGGGTCCCCGGGTACACCAGATTCATGGTTTGGCTACACCAGATTCATGGTTTGGCTCAGTTTGCTCAGTGTGGTGCACCAGATTCCTGACATGGCTCGATGTGGTGCACCAGATTCCTGATTTGGCTCGGTGTAGTGTACTAGATTCATGACTTGGCACGGTCTAGAGCACCGGTCTGGTGCACCTGATTCATGGTTTGGCTCCGTCTAGTTCACCAGATTCATGACTTGATCCGGTGTGGTGCACCAGATTCATGATTTGGCTCGGTGTGGTGCACCGGATTCCTGACTTGGCTCGGTTTAGTGCACTAGATTCATGACATGGCTCGGTCCGGTGCACCCGATTCCTGACTTAGCTCAGTGTGGTGCACAGATTCCTGGTTTCGCTCGGTGTGGTGCACCAGATTCCTGACTTGGCTCGGTGTGGTGCACCAGATTCCTGACTTGGCTCGATGTGGTGCACCAGATTCCTGACTTGGCCTGGTCTGGTGCACCAGATTCCTGACTTGGCCCGGTCTGGTGCACCAGATTCCTGACTTGGCTCGGTGTGGTGCACCAGATTCATGACTTGGCGTGGTCTGGAGCACCATATTCAAGACTTGGCCCGGTCTCGTGCACCAGATTCAGGGTTTGGCTCGGTATGGTGCCCCTGATTCCTGACTTGGGTCGGTATGATGCACCAGATTCATGATTTGGCTCGGTGTGGTGCACCAGATTCCTGACTTGGCTGGGTCTGGTGCACCAGATTCCTGACTTGGCTGTCTGGTGCACCAGATTCATGACTTGGCTCGGTCTGGTGCACCAGATTCCAGACTTGGCTCGGTGTGGTGCAACAGATTCTTGGATTGGCTCGGTGTGGTCCACCAGATTCCTGACTTGGCTCAGTGTGGTGCCTCGGATTCATGAATTGGCTCAGTGTGGTGCACCAGATTCCTGACTTGGCTCGGTCTGGTGCACCAGATTCCTGACTTGGCTCGGTCCTGACTTGGCTCGGTGTGGTGCACCAGATTCCTTACTTGGTTCGGTCGGTGCGGACAGGAACCAAGGTTGCAAGGGTCTGGTGCACATGGCACTGATCGGTTGAAGGAGTTGGTGCCGGAAAATGGAGGTTCATTTTGGGTGGCTAGTGACTCATGCACCGAGGTTGAAAGTGTTACATTGCATCACCCGTGACTCGTGCTTGACCACCGTGCTCGGCACACGTCGCAGATGCATCGAGCTCCGACAGACAAATGTTTTGATACAAGCTTGAGAGCATTCCCCTGACCCCGCCCTAGACTTTTTAGAAGGCGTGGTGGAAAAGCAAACCTGTAAACCAGGGTCCACGACATGTTTAAGTATGCTAGTATACCACACTTCGGTTAAAAGTTCTCAAAACTCCAACCCCTCAATGAAATACAACGAAATTTGGAGGTAAAGCTGGAAATAATATAGCAAGAGTGCTTGCAAAAAATTCAGGTCAAAATTCAGTTTGTAGCCTAGGTTCCTTGTCATCAAACTGTCGCATATCCCTGATTTCGGTTGAAAAATCATAAAAAATCATAACCTTCATGAAATGCCACGAAACTTTGTGGGCACCTTGGGAATATTATAAGTAGTGTGCCTGCAAAAAATCAGCACACAATTCGATGGCTAGACCCATTTTCCATTTTTTGGGAATTGTTTCGGTTTTCCACTTTGAAAATTTATAAAAAAAATGGTATAGTGAAAAATTATGTAAATTTTTCGTCCCCTAGATCCCATTTTTATAAGCATTCCTGCAAAAAATAAGGCCAAAATTCGACCTCTAGCTTGGGAAAAAAGAGTATGTCTCCCCAGCAAAAAGGATGTCTTATGCTGGAAAATGGGTCTTTGCATATTATGCTATTATAGGGGGAAGAGGTGCCAGCCTGACCCTGACCTGGTGCCAAACCTGGTGCACCATGGTCCACTCCCCCCAACGCTAGTGCAATGATCCCCAACATTGCACATCAACCTTGCCCACGGCATGGTAGGTGACTCGATCGGGTCATCTTCCTACCGACCCACTCCGTAGGCCGGGTCGCGGGCAGGCCCGGAGCGTGCCCGAGAGGTGGGCCCGGGATGGAACCGGGAGGCTGTCCCGAGGAAAAATGTGGGCAATGGATTGAACCATTTTTATGGGGATTTTCCATGGTGTGTTGAGGATTCAAGGGTGTGGCTCCTCGACCTTGGTTGTGGATGGATGTTGTGTTAGGTTATGCCCTTCGGGGAGGATCCGCAACACGAAGGGACGTTTGATCTTCTGGATGTGACCAAGGTGGGGGTCCCCAACACCAAACCGGTTGAAG
>JAUPTC010001197.1:20000-27578 GCA_030762895.1 Sophora flavescens
CCCGCCACTTTTTCAAGAACACTTCCCAAAAATTTGCTTTTTATCTTAAAAATGGCTCCTACTGTAAAACATGCAAGCAACATCAAGATGTCTTTTATGTTGTAATGGGCCTGCTAAGTGGTAGTATTATACAAAAGGAACTAGGTCAAGACCCTAGGAACTAAGAGAGCATGAACATTTATTTACACTCAAATTCACCAAAGTTCTTTCTTTATTTTTTTTCTTATACTTTTGCATGGCCTTTTATTTCCAATGTTCTTGCACATTTTTGTATTTTTTTCTTTCTTTCTTTTTCTCTTTCTTTTTTTTTTTTTCATTTTTACACTTTTTTTTCTTTTTCTTTTCCCAATCCAAACAACACATCGCACCTTATGTACCACCCCAAACTTAGTTTCTGCACCCATTCTAAGATTACATGCTTCTCCTAATCCTAAGATCTATAACATGGTTTTCCGCATTTTTGGGCTTATAACATTAGGGTTATCAAGAAGCAAATGCCAATCAAAGCTCAACGGGCTAATCAGTGGAACATGCATTAGGAATTATTTTATTCAGACAAGTAGCTATTTACAAAGAAAATGCCTAAATCATCTCAAGCAAAACACATAATCATGCAAACCAAAAAGAGATTCAATCAAATTCGTGAAAGTAACTTGGAAAGCGCTGGGATTTCCACACAATCAAAAACATGTTGGAGGCTCAAAACTTCACCCGGACATTCATGCAAATTATTCTGAAAGCAGATTCTATCCCTTTAGCGCAGGCTCCCCTATCACCCCAAACTTATCATATAAGTCATGTCATCATAACAAAATCCCAAAGTTCAATTTTCACTTTACACGGGAATCACTTTTCAAAACAAAAAAATTTTTCAGCATAGGGAATCATCACATTTCAATCATGCAAGCAATATGTGCAACATCAATCAAAATTCCAGCAAACTTGCCAACAAAAGACTCAACCCACATGCTCCCGAGCTTCTCAAATTATTCAAAGAGCTTTATTCAAAGAAAAGGAAAACTACACCAGTTCTCTCCCCCACACTTAAACATGCATTGTCCCCAATGAACAAATGCACTATACAATCGTGTGAGCAGTGAAAAGGAAAAGAAACTCCCGATCAAGTATCGGGTAGGCCGGAGCATCCAAAGAGCAGCTCCTCAACATTAGCATCCGCAGTATCACCAAAGATCCACACCATGAATGCTTCAACCTTGCCCATTAACCTTGAAGGTTTTGTTGGTACCGCATCCTGATCTTACTGCACATATGGAAACACATTAGTAAACAATGGTCCTATCCACTGGACCTAAGTTTCTGTACCATCAATTTCAAAGGGAATTAAATAATAAGACTTTCTCGACCCACAAAAATTCTTTCCTAACAATCATTCTATCATGAAATTGTTTTGTTCTCTCTTTATACATCCCGGAGCCATAGGCTTCTAGCCTAAGCTCCTCAAGTTGCAGAGAATCCAGCAGCTTTCTTTCAACACCAGATTTCTTCATGTCCATGTTAGCAACACTTATCGCCCAATATGCTCTATGCTCACCCCACCGGAGGTGACACGCTCTGGCCAAACACAGTTTTAAGCCGGGGGACATTCCATAGGTGTCTTAAAAGCAAATTTCGGCCCACAAGTATAGTTTTCCGGACGGGGCGGCTCCATTCCTTCTGCTCATGTACCATCTTCTAGAATTTGCTTGATCTCCTGCTTGATATTTCTCCCGGCCATTGGTCTGGGATGGAAAGCAAGGGGACACTCTATGTACAACCCCATATTTCCGAGTAAGGCCTCCATGGTTATGGTGCAAAGGTTGCGCTCTGGTCATCGATGATGGCCTCGGGTATGCCAAACCCGCAAAAATGTAGACCTAACAAATTTGAAACAACTGAAAGCATCGGGCAGTCCTAGCGGATTGCTTCCACCACTTTGAAACATAATTCACAACCAAAAGAATATACGAAAACCAAAAGACGAGGAAAGGACCATGAAGTCCATCCCCCACACATCAAAAACCTACACAAAGTATTTCACGCCGAGGCATTCACTCCTACGATTGACGGCACAGCTCATAATTCACATTCTTTACTTCCTTGCATACCCATAGAACCCCAAAATTGTGGGCCAATAAAATCCAGAATCCAGAATTTTCTTGCTTTCCCTCTCGAGGTCCAAAGTGTCCTCCAACCGAGAGGCATGCGGAGAAATGCAGATGGACTCTGCCTCATGATCGGGGGGCACCTCCGAATAACTCCGTCACCGCAAACTTCCACAGTAGGGATCATCCCACACATAATACTTGCACGCTTCTTGAGCTTGTGGAACTTATGTCTACTTGTACCGCAGGAACAACACCATCAACTAGAAAATTGACTATGTCAAAGGAACCAGGGGGTTACCCCATACGATGTAACAAAGCCTCTCTCATCGCGGAAATCATCTTGGATGGGAAAAGTATCCTCATCCCTTGCTATCCCGTTCAAGTGATCTCGCCACCAAATTTTCTATCTCCACTTTTATCCTTTATCTCCACATTGGAATTCTCAGAGCAAAAGCATCCACCGGACGGGGCTTGGCTTGGCCGCTTCAACAGATATTTCAAAGCTGCATATCAGAAAAACAACAATTCTAGAACTCAGCAAATAAGACCTAAACTTATCAAGTGCAAATACAACAAATGCCATGTTTCTTCTCGGTGGTGTAATTTGCCTTATGGCAGATCTAAGGTCCTAGAAGCATAATGAATTACATTGGCAACTCCTTGCCCACCCTTTGTGCCGTAATCCCAAGCTCCCACAAAGAAAATTGGAAGCATCACACACGGGGCCTCAAAAAGGGAGTGTCCATACAAGGGGCCGATGACAAAGGGGTAGAAGTCAACGCCGTATAAGTCAGTCAAATGACTCCTTGCACTTTTCATCAAATCGAACAGCATCATTCTTCACAGATTTGACAACGGGCAAAGGTTATCTTGTCAGTCCTTTATAAAGCGCCCGTAGAAACCTGCATGTTCAAGAAAAGAACGGATCTCGCGCACGCAAGACGGGTAAGGCAATGAAGAAATCACATTAATTTTTGGCAGATCTACGTAAATACCCTTGGAAATTACATGACCCAAAAACTATCCCCTGGCTCTACCATGGTGCTGGACATTTCTCATAATTCAAAAAATCAAATCGCATCAACGCATCTTTGTAGAACTGTAATTTTTGACTATGCAAACAAGCATCAAATGAGGAGCCATACACAAGAAAAATCATCCATGAACACCTCTATGCAATTTTCAATAAAATCGCAGTAGTACGCTGCTACGCATCTTTGAAAGATGCCGTGAGCATTACAGACCAAATGGCATCCTCCTATAAGCAAACGCACCAAGGGGCACGTGGAAGGTGGTCTTTCTCGATCCTCAGGGGCAATATGAATCGAAATACCCTAAAGCCATTCAGAAAACAATAATGGGATGACCAGCTCACTGGATTCAAAGATCTCTGGACTTACGAATCCGCAGCGAAAATGCATCTCTTCGGTCTCGTTCAGTCCTTTATAGTCTATTCCAACTCGCTAACTATTCGACTATAGTAGGAACAAGCTCATTATTTTTATTCCCAACTACTATTAGACCGGCACTTCTTTGGTACAACTTGCAACTCCACTTACCCAAGTACTATCGTGAGACGGTGAGCACACTATCATAGGCTTAGTCACCTCTTTCTTTATCACATCCGTAATCAGCCGGGTTAAGTCGCTTTGGGCCCTGCCTCGACCGGGCTTAGCCCCATCCTCCAATAAAATTCGCGGCATGCATCTCGAGGGGCTAATTTCGAATATCGCTAATGTCTCACTCATTAGTTTTTGTATTTCTTCGTAACCTCTAAAAGCTCGCTTCCCTGGCCGTAGTTGAGGCCGAGAAATGATAACCGGTACGTTGTATTCCTCCCCAAGTAGGCATACTCGTGCTCTCCTGAAGTGGTTTGAGTTCCAAGAAGGTGGTCGTCAACGCATGGTTAATTCGAGTAGCCCTGGGGCCTAAGGACTTCTCATTGAATAGGATAGCCTTCACTCTCATTATCACTATCACTATCATTATCATCCCCGCAAGGTTGAACTAAAAACTCGTAACAAAACGTAACATGGGTTAGTGTTAGTACAGCTTAGTACAAGTATATACATCATCAAAATCCGTAAGAAGAGGAAAATCAGAAATAAAGTCATCAGCGGGTGTCCTCAATAAGTTCGAAATGCAACTCTAAATGGAATACGTAGTGCTCCTCACTGGTGTTTCATAGCATCAAACATCTTGAACTCACACAATACCACCAAACTCCATAGACATAGTCCCATCATAAACATCAATCTTGGTTTGGATGTCAACATGAATGGTCTGGCCAAGATTATGTGATCACCAAGACCAGCTCCTCCCCGCCATGTCTAGGATGGTCCGCAGGAATATCAAATCATCAACTTGCACTCCAGCACATCTCTACCATTCCCATGGCTCAGACTGGGTCCTGCGCAATAACCGATGGTAGCACTGTATACCGCAATGGCCCAAGATCGTGCTGCCAGATGGAGGTAGGCATGACATTGATTGGGATGCTCCAAGTTCAACATGCAGCTTAAACTTCCCCGTCCCCAATAAAGGTACTGATGGTGAATGTGTTTCCGGGTTCCGCACTTTGTGGCGCTGTTCGAAGAGGGGTTAAAGCAACAACTCTTTTCTCGGCTTAGGATCGGATGGTTGCATTGAGACATTCATTCCCAAGTCAAATCTCTCTCATTAGTCTTCATCTTCCTCTTTGTTGGTGCATAGATCCTTCCAAAATTTGGTATATCCGGGCACTTGCTTCATCATCACATCTGTGAATATTTACGCTTACTTTTCTCTGAAAACATCAAGAATCTCCTTTCCTTATTTTCACCACCAACCTTTCTTATTTTTTTGCAATCTATGTGGGAATGGAATGGGTGGTCTATACATCTTTCATCTTTCAACTTCAACCAAAGCTCGTGAGTAACCTTTAACTAGAGGCTCAAGAGTTACCTCAATAGTTTTCATCCTTTCCGTGAGGTGGCCTCAACAACTTTTCCGATCTCGCAGATATGGCACTCACATTAGGGTTCGAGGCATTGGGATTTCTATCACTACGTGGCTGGCAGCCGGTTGTTTGAGCTTGCTTTATGTTATTTATGAACCAGAGCTATTCAGCCCAATCAGAACCAAATCTTGGATGCTAGCACTTGTTTGTCAGCCGAGCACCGTGCTCCGTGAGGCCTCGGAACTGCCCCATTTTGGCTGGCGGAAAAGTGTAGTCATTTGTGCATTCAATCGCGGAAGTTATTTGCTTGCACATGTCATCTACCGATGGTCCCATGTTAAGTGCCACCGGAGGGGAGGACTTGGGTGTGCCATCTACCGCCAGTTGGGATGAGTTCCCATACCGCAGATTAGGATGATTACTCCACCTGGAGGTACCTATTTGTTGGAGAGGTTCGAGGCCAGACCTGTTCCGGTTATTGCCCTGATTATATGGATGGACTGCAAAGGCTCGAGGCATTCAAGAATTCCGATCCTCCTTGTAAATGGGTATGCTTATATGGCGGCTCGGTGAGAACCGCACATGCCACACAACACCGCAGGCCGAATCCCTATCCATTGCCACTTTCTACCAAAGAAGTGAGCCTATCAATTCTATCATCACTGGCCATGGCCGGGAAGAGGAAGGACTCATGTACACCTCTACCAAATGTATTTTTCTGCAAGGGGAATTGCCGAGAATTCGCTGACATGTTCTCACCGAGCAGCCGCAACAGGATGTGAGTCTTCAGCCAACCAACGCTTCCCACTAGCAAGATCCAAAATATTCCTATCCATCCAGCAGCCCTTCATAAAAGTACCGGATGAGGAGCTGTTCGTAAACTGGAAGGCCGGGGCACTTGATGTCAACTATTAACCTCCCAATATTCAGCTACCGACTCATTTCCTTGCCTAATGCCACAGATTTCTTCCCCCGATTGAGGCGACTCGAGGCAGGAAAATATTTCTCTAGATATTTCTTCAAGTCGCTCCATGTGGTAATGGAGTTCGGCTCAAGGTATAATAGCCAATCTTTTTGCAGCTCCTCGAGTGAGAACTAAAAGTCAACTTTGATACCATCTCGCTTACTCCTTCGCCTCAAAGTTGCGGGAGCATAACCTGGAATTCCTTGAGATGCTTAGCGGGATCTTCACCGCAAGACCATTAAATCTTCGCAACAAATGGATTAGCCTGCATTTTAATTCAAAAGGAGTGTCGCAGATAAATACACAAACCATCAGGTTATTCACATCAGGGGCAAAAAGAAGTTGCCTCAATGTCCTTTTTGGTCTCCCATGTTTTCAAAACAGACTTGGAATTAGAATCACTACTAGAACTAGCTCGAAATTCTTACTGGGAGGTATGCAATGCTTCTTCTATCTCTTCAGGATCAAATCTCACACGCTCAGTATGCTTAGATCTAGTAGCGACTAATTCAAAACAAACAAAAGAGAAAAACAGAAAATAAATGCGAAAATAACAAAACAAGAGTCCCCGCAACGGGCGCCATTCTTTGTCACATTACAAGACGCTAAAAGGAGGAGCGGTTTTGAAAATGTAGTTTCGTTGTATACAACTCCTGATGTTGTCTTCTCAAGGACTCTTTAAATGTTATTTTCCACAAAAATAAGTTTTTTTTGGGGGGGCTCGATCAGACGCAATCAATGAAACAAAATGATGAAAACAGAGGAGTAAAACAAGACGCTCAAAGAGGTTATCAAATGGCCAAACATATTAATCTATTGCTCTGATTTCCACTATCATAGGTTCATGCAATTTCCAAGCTCCTGCTAATTTATCCTCCCTAAGAAGAACAATTTACAACGAACTATCGCTACGCATACAAGTCCCTATTCCTGAATTAAACAAATCCGGTTAAGCCCTCATGACCCAAACGAATACGAACGTACACACGCCAATTAAACAAACGCCATTAATTATAGGAACATGATATCACCGAAATAAATCAACACAATACATTATAATTTCGGACTAAACAAAATGTAAATATAAGCGCAGAACAACAGGAAAAGCATACAAACAGAAAATACAAGAAACCTTCATATATGGAAATCAATTACAATAGATCAACCTAGAAACTTAGTTCTCCATCAAAAAAGAAAAAACACAGAAAAGAAATGTAAACGTAATAATGGAGTAAGCTAAAGTCTCTACAAACTGCTCGTAACATCAATTTATACTAGTTGTAAATGCTTATTCGCTGAGGCTTAAGCCTCTCGTGACGCGATTCTTTTGTGAATACCGGAATTTGTATTTTCGTAGGCGAATACAGCTGGGCGAGGCGAGAACTGAAGAGTCTTCTTGTCACGCCTCTAGCAGAACATCGGGGCCAACCGTGATGCTTTCTCGACTTCCGTGATCACAGGTATCGGATACTTCACAGGGGCGAGACTCTTCAATCCTTCAAAACTCGCCACTACTGCACCTTCAACACGGCAAGCCAGGATCGCTTCTCGACTTTTCAGGGTTGCAAGAC
>JAUPTC010001198.1:0-27568 GCA_030762895.1 Sophora flavescens
TTGAATTTGAGATGACCATGATGGGATAATTGAGATTACTTCCTTGGATTACAAATCAGCGGACAAGTAATGGAATTTACATTCATCAACAAAAAATATACCAAGGAGATACTCAAGAAATGCAAAATGGAAAATGCCAAAGCTCATGAGAAACCCCATGCAGCAATGCAAAACTAAGCAAGATGATGAAGGTAAAAGGTAGATCAAAACATCTACGAGAGGTATGATTGGCTCTCCTCTTTGTGTAACTTCCAGCGATTTGTTATTCAATTTAGTGTTTTGTATGTGCTAGATTCCAATCTGATCCTGGAGAATCTCATCTTAAGGTTGTTAAAGAATATTTAGATATTTGCTTGGAACCACTAATCTTGGTTTACTGTATTTAAGATCAAAGAATATGATTAGTGGGATATTGTGATGCTGATTTTGGAGACAAAATAGAAAGAAAAAAGCAACAGTGGAGGATGTCAGCCTTCGAATCGAGCAAGTTTAGTCTCATGGTCAAGGAAGAGGCGGACAACCATTGCCCTTGATCTGCTGCTGGAATACATCTCTCTTTGCTGGTTTTTTGCTCTCGCTCTTATAGGTAAAACATCAACTTGAGGGATTACTCTATTTATGAACATAACATATCTGTTTGGTGTGATAATTCAAGTGCTATATGCTTAACTAAAAAATCAATTCAGCATTCTAGGCTAAGCATGTTGAAATCAAACATCATTTATTGTGGATTATGTTCGAAGGCATCTTTGATATTAAGTTTGTTAAAACGAAAATCAATGGTGATATTTCACTAAACCCCTGCAGAAGAAAGGTTTTTATTTATTGGAGATAATCTAAACATGCATTGCATTATTGAATGACATGTCCGAATGTTAACTCTGTCCCTTTGCTTTATCCTGTCTATGCTAAATCTGTCTTTTCTCCTATATACATGTTCTTTTAACTACATTAGTGCAGGGGAGTGATGATCCGATAGTTTAATTGGGGTATGTCTCATATGCTTGTGCATTACTAGAGTTTCTTAACATATCTTGCCATTACATATCTTATAAATAAAAGCAGATAACTCTTTTTTGATGTTGACAAAGGGGGAGAATGAAGGAAATGAGAAATGGTAAATGTAGTTATAGAAGAATGAATATGAATGAATATGATATGAATCTTAAATAATACATGGACATGAGTATGTTCACGTAGTTGCTATAATTGCTCAGATAAATCTTAGTAAGGTGCTCTGATAATAATTTCAAAGTAAAACAAGTGAACTTATGTGTGACTAAATTAAGGAGTTATATGATTGATCTTAATGTACGTCAAGTATACGCATGACTTGTAAGCTTAAGAAAATTTCAATGCATTTGTTATATGCTATTTTCTTTGTTGATATTTTTAAGTTCATTAAATCATATCAATGTTTGTCATCAGCGAAAGGGAGATTGTTAAGTGCTAAAATAGTACGTGTGCATTTCCCAAAGTTTTGATAGAACTAAACATTAGTTAATGATTTAATTAGCATTCATATTAGTTTCTAACTCGTCTATCTATGTGTAGATTAAAATTGTAAGAATCATCCCGTCCCATTAAAGAGTGACGCTCGTCCACTAAAGTGACAAGCGCTCATTCCCTGGAAAAGTGTAACTTTCGTCCCTTTGAAGTGATAGAAGATTCCTCCGGCTAAAGTTATCGAACGTTCGTCCCACTAGTAGCGAAATGCTCGTCCACTAAGGTAACGGGCTCGTCAACGCAATTCTTTGGACTTGCTAAGTCCTCAAAGAAGCTAAGTCCGGGGCCGTGGCATATGCAGCTCATCTGCTAAATTACGTTCACGGGTTAAAGGAGTATCCGTCGATGATGTGGCTATGGGCTCAAATCACCAGCCAATCAGAAGGGTAATCTTAAATGACTAGATGGAAACGGTTATTTTTTCCGATAAACGGCAATACTATGGGAAGCGAATTCTATAAGAAGTATGAGGAATCTTATTTCAAGAACCATAATCAAGAAAAGTCGGAGAGTTGTAAAAAGCAACCCCGGTTATTAGAGCCAAAGGCGATTAAAGAATGCTTTCAGTAGGCTTTGTTCCCTATTACCTACCGGGTGCTTGGAAAAGGAATTGTATCGGCAATGCAAAAGCTCTGCCAACTCTAATAGTTTGTATCCACGATGCATAAAGCCATGATCATTCATATTTAGAGTACAACCAACATTCCTTTGCATTAGTGAGGCTGAAGCGACTAAATTCGTTTAGTGAAGTTACTGCTTGAGTCCGGCATAGGAGGGAATGTCTTAAGTGGATCCTAAATGCTTGAAGAGTATAAATACAGAAGTGGTGAAGATGAAGTATATAGAATATGCATTTAAAGATCCATTACTCTGCATTAATATCTTCCGTCTTTTCGTCCTGATCTTCAAAAATAGATTTCTTACGAGGCTTTCCTAAGCTTTATATTTAAACCACTCTCGATTGTTAAGTGAAAGTCAAATTATTTTGAAGTTGTATTTATTACAATACCGAATCTATGAAACAAACCTCGAGTGGCTGAAGAGGCTAAGTGTGCAAGAATAAATATCTTGGCTCTGAAGAGGCTAAGGTGTGAAAAAGAATACTTGTCCTGGGCACGAAGGAGGCTAGGTGTTGAAACAATACTTAAAGATGCAGCTCTTGATCGGTTATAGTGGATAAATCTTGGTGATGTCTACGGCGGACGTAGCTCTTTCTTTGAAGAAGTTAAGGGATAAATAATCGTGTCAATCCTCTACCTAATACCTTTTGGTCGCCCAGTTTTCTTATATTTATAAAATGGGGTGGCGCCAAAGTCACGATGGGATTAAAATCGGATACGTCACACATCAGTTTTGATATCATTCAACACGCCCGAAACTAGTACAATGTGAAAAGATTTCACCTCTGAAATGTGTAAACACAATTCGGCCCCCTAATGTTTTCGGTTATCATATTTTCAAGGGCACAATTTAAGATGTTTTAATGTACATGAGGAAATATTGAGGGAAACTAATTATGTAAAAAATGAGATAGAGGAATATTTGAGTTATGGTTGTATTCTTTGTTTATGATGGGGTGTGAAACTTTGACCCTTTACCTATTATTATATATTGAATTATGAGTTTTGTTGATGTTTGTAACTAGGTTTGGTAAAGCCTAGAGAGAGTGAAAATGCTTATTATGATGAATAATGATTATTAGTGGAATTAATGAAGCGTACTAAGGTAAGGGTGTTGACTCCTCATGTATTTGTGATTGAGAGCCATATGGACTTTATTGAATACCATTGAGATGGTTATTCAAGTTATGTCACGATCCATATAGCGAGCATATGCTATGGTAAGGCATGATATATGGTATTTGGTGTTTTGGTATGATACTTGGACATTGGACAAGACTTGGTGTATCCGATGGTTAGTGGATTGGCTTGGGGTATATAAATGTGACCGTCGAGTGTGATGCCTCTTGAAAAACCTCAGGAGTTTCGGAGGGTGGTTTTGTAGTGGCCGAGGTCACTTACCGCTCAACGGACTTGACTAAGATATAAATATGACCATCGGAGTGGGAAGCTCTAGTGAACACCTCCAAGGGGGATACACAAGCATCTTGCTCGATGGCAATTTGACTTCATAGCAAGTGAAGAATTGCTATGAAGGTTATGTACAACATAAGGTATTGAATGACATATACTTATTGTTATGCTCATATATTGCATTATTTGTTGTTATGTTTTGTTTATCCTCACCGAGGTTACCGCCTCGCCCTTTTTGGTTTTAGCTTCAAGTACTCAACAAGAGGAGCCATCTCACGAGCCCATGCACTTGAGTAGTCAGGGCAGCTCTGTGACTAGGTGTCTTTCTAGTTCGTTTTTATTGTCATATGAGAATTCTCAGTTGTTTGGAGTTTTAAACTTCATTCCTAGTTGTAAATCCCGTTTGAGTTTGTTTTAAAATTCTTCATGTTGACTCACAGGACCACTTTTGGCTTCTTTTTGGTATAATCTTTTACTCTGATAATTACAAATGATATGCAATATATCTTGTTGCATGACCTCACGTGCTTGAAAGGCCTTGAGAATGAGACAACGAGTTCCATTCTAGCGCCTAAGTTGGGTCCGACAATCCCGTCACCCTAAATTTTGTTTTCATAAAAAAAAATTCAACAGAGGAGAGATAAAATATTTCAAAAATGCACATATAGTTAAAAGATACTAATGGCTCGTTTGGTGGTCGAGATATGATGAGGCAAATAGGATGATAAGAACACGATAAGCAATAAGATAGGATATGAGCGAGGATAAGTTGTTATCCTGTCAGGGCGTTTGGTGTCACGCATAACTATGGATAAAATTATAATTTTAATATGAATTTTAAAAATTTTGTTTTATTCTAAATGTTTTCATATTTTATTAGATTTTACTTTTAGTATAATTTTTATTTTTTTATATTATATATAAAAAAAATTATCCTTGTTATCAATTTACATATAATTTTTAAATTTTAATAATATTGTTTAACTTAAGCACCAAAAAAATATTGTTTAACTTAAATTAATTTTTTTATAATTTTAAATATTCTTTTTAGTTTTTACTTTATATTTAGTTAAATTGTTAGAATTTTTTTTATCAGTTTTTCATATTAATAAAAAAATAACAAAATTAACCTTGTGATAAAATAATAATAAATTTTAAATTTTTTTTTTATATTTTATTGTACATTTTTTGTAACCATATTATTTACTGAATTATTATTTATTATACTTTTATTATTTTATATATAAAATATTTTTATATTTTATTATACTTTAAATCACTTCTATCATATCTCGGTGAGTTCTAACCCAACCCTCCGCACATGATAGAATAATTTTAAATATGATAGATGATATGATTGATTTATCATATCTTAGTGACCATCAAATATAGTTTCAGATATGATATAATTATACTATCTTATCTCTCTTATCTTATCACCGAATGAGCCTTAAGAGAATAAATTATTGTATGATTTTTTTTATAACCATAAAGTAAGTACCAAATATCCACTACAGTGGATTCATCCATGTGGAAACCATATATATATATATATATATATACCTGATTCATCCACTCACATCCATCACGTTCTACTTCTCTCTGGAACTGCGATTTTGGGAAACCCCTTTTTCTACTTTCACCTCACTCCAACTCCTCTCCGATTGCACCATGTCGGAACCAGCTCCCGCTGACACCGCAGCTCCGCCGGCGCCGGCTCATAAGAGTTGGGCCGATGAAGCAGATGATGAAGTTGCCGAACAAACCAACGCAACGGCGTCGTCTAGTTCAGCAGCAGCAACAGCAACCTCGTCACTGAACGTCGACGAATTAACGATTGACGAGAACAAGAAACCTCCGAAGCTGTTGGACGATCCGGAAGACTCCAACATCCAAACGGTTCGATCACGATTACTAATATTTACCTTCTCTCCAATTTCTCTCTTTAATTCTCGGCAGAAAATGACGGTTAGGGTTTTGAATTGCGTGCAGGTTACGACGCGCGATACGCCGTACACGTCGGCGACAACGTTCGAAGAGTTGAACCTCTCGCCGGAGCTGCTGAAGGGACTGTATGTGGAGATGAAGTTTTCGAAACCTAGCAAAATTCAAGCAATTAGCTTGCCTATGATATTGGAACCTCCGAATAGGGATTTGATCGCACAGGCGCATAACGGTTCTGGGAAAACGACGTGCTTCGTGCTTGGGATGCTTAGTCGCGTTGATCCTACGCTTCAGGCTCCTCAAGCTCTCTGTATTTGCCCAACAAGGGAGTTGGCTATTCAGGTGAGGTTCTCTCTTTTCTTCATTTGTTATTCAACAACCTAGATTATTGACACTGCTATTTAAATGAAGATATTGATCAAATCATGTTATTAACACCACGAAGCAAGCGATTTGGATCTTTTTTTTTTCCTTTCCCCTCTCATGTTTTAGAATCAAATTTGAATGGACCTCACAAATAAAAGTAAATTTGATTTTGTTTCTTAAACATGATAGAGAACAAAAGGAGAGGATTGGATGTAATGAAAGTATTAATGAAAGGGGGAATGCATGTAAATACTTGTTAAGGATTAAAATATTGAAATTTTGTATGGGAAAATAGGGTGTTCTTATATTTAAAAGTTTCACACTCAATTCAAACTCCTTTTGATGTGGCATGTAGATGTAGCATAATAATTGTGGTTAATTTTGTTGTGTGCCAGAATATTGAAGTTCTCCGAAAGATGGGGAAGTACACGGGGATTAGTTCAGAATGTGCCATTCCAACAGACAGCAGGGTTGATCTTCCTATAGCAAAACGAGCGCCGATTGCTGCTCAAGTGGTTATTGGGACTCCTGGCACAATAAAGAAGTGGATGTCTTTCAAGAAACTGGGTGTAACCAGATTAAAGATTCTTGTTTTTGATGAGGCTGATCAAATGCTTGCTGAGGTAGTTGTTGTAGCATTTTAATAAAATGCACAACAGCTGTTTTTAATTACAATTTAAAGTTCCATGGTGCTTTAACTATGTTAGCACATAACCTTGTCTTTCTTGCTGAACTTACTATTAATACAATTAATTGGATAATTACCTGTTTAATAATAGGTTACAATTTTATGGTAAATTGTAACTCTCCTCTTATCTTTGATAAAGAGGACAAGAGCACTAGTAAACCATATCTTTTTAGATTTCTAGTCAGTAATTCCTTTCTAATAGATATGCCAGAGATCCTAGGACCTACTTTTGGTTTCAGTTATAGGTTGCTGAATATATTTTGCCTTGATTTCCTAAATTATTGTAAACTGGCTGTTGCAGGATGGTTTTAAAGATGATTCCTTGCGGATAATGAAAGAAATAGAAAAATTCAATTCTAACTGTCAGGTTTGTGGAACCCTTTATCATTTAGTGCTCTTGCATGCATGACATTTCCATACATAGGGACCACATGAGCATACATGCTGAGATATAGGATGTGGTTTCAGTAATCCATGCTTTGATCTATTCAGTTGGAACACCTTTAATGCAAAAACATGCCCTCCCTGTGCCGTTCTAGAATTTCGAAAGATATTTGAAATACAAAGTTTAACCTTCCCTTCATCTTATAAGAAGAGAAAACAATCTGAGGAGTTTGTTTTGTATAGTACTTCCACCCATGCTTACTCTAATAACATTGCATTGATATATAGATAAAATCTTCTTTTGGTTGAGGCTAATTGATTGCTTGAATTAAATTTGAATTTGCTTAGAAGGGAGATATAGCTGTTAATTGTTTCACTTATCACTAGTGTTATAATAGCTGATGGTAGCTCATGGCGGAAAGCGAAAATCTGCCATACAAATATGGCAGATAGTGTTGTGGAAAATGGTGGAAGCATGGTGGCCTAACTAAAAATATACAGAAAAATATAAAAAAATCTGCTGAGTGCTTAATAAAATAAATAGTGAAAACTAATAACATATACCAATGACAATAACATTAGGAATACATTCTAAGAAATAAAATTCACCAAAAATATCCCAATTCACTAGCATAAGGGAAAAACTAACTGTCATAGCACACAGAACATAATCGAAGTCAAATATAAAAGTATAACTTGATCAAGTCGTAATGTCATAAGTCTCATAACATAAGCATAAGCCATAAGGTCAATAGAAGTGTGTGTATATTGTATAACACAGTTTAGAGTGAGTGTAGAATGAAACGCTAAGCCCCCAAAAGGGAGAGAAGTGTGTCTTTACTGTGTAACGCAAATTAAGAACTGGAAAAAGGACAGAATCAATTAAGAGTAGCACGAAAAATCAAAGAACAACTGAGGGAAAACATCAGAGAACTGAGTGTGGTCCAACAAAGACCGAGAGGAAAAGCAAAGGCTCCCTTGGAAAACAGAAAAAAAGTGGTAGAGCCAGAGTTCCCTTGCTAGAGAAGGTCTTTGCTCTCCAAAGATCGGTGGGTTGGGCCGTTCCAATGCTAGAGATGATTGAGGAGATGGTCGGAGTGTGGGTGGGTGGTAGGTAGACAATTGAAAGAGAGACAGACTTGAGGGTGAGTTCGCACTCTTCAACTTCCCAAGGGTTAGGGATTTTATGACAAACCCTTCTAAAATCATGAAAAACCCTTTTTGTTTTTTAAAAACGGTCAAGCTGCCATTTCAGCAGTGGGGTGGCTGCAATCCACCTCACTATTGATGGCAAATGGTGGTTTTCTCAAATTCCGTATTGCCTTGATGCCATGGCACTGCCATGGCAGCAATTTGACCACATTGCTTGTTAGAGTATAGGAATATATGGGCCTATTGTAAGCCCGTTGTAACTAAGCCTAGGCCCATTGTTAGAGCAGTTAAGCTTAGGCTACAGCTATATAAACATGCATAGTGTACACTTCTTCTCAGAATGAAAATATATCAATTCTACAATTCTGTTTTTCATCTTCTCGATTCTCTCAATTCTATTATGGTATCATGAGCTCCTTTTCTGAGGCCTCACTCTGAGTCCAAATTCATGGCGGCGACAACCAATCCCTTCGACAATGCAGCTAACGGAGCCTCCACTCAGGCCGCCGGAGCTGTTCCCTCCTCCTCCTTCAATCCACCTCTTTCTGTAAAGCTTGATGATCAGAACTTCCTCCTGTGGAAGCAACATGTCGAAGCTGTCATCATTGCGCATAAGCTCCATCGCTATGTCGTAAGCCCTAGTATTCCACCGATGTACAACAACGAGCAAGATCGAGCCCTAGATATTCAGTCCGAAGCTTATCAGTTATGGCTGGTGCAAGATCAGATGCTATTTACGTGGCTCCTAAGCTCAATTTCGCCTTCTGTACTTCCGCGCTTCATCAACTGCAGGCAATCGTGGCAGATTTGGGACAAGGTGCACAAATTCTTCCACTCGCATCTGCGCGCCAAGATTCGTCAATTTCGCTCTGAGTTGAAGAATACAAGGAAAGGATCGCGTTCGATTACCGAATATCTCATGCGTATTCGAGCCCTAGTTGATTCGTTGCAAGCAATCGGTGATCCTGTTTCAGAGCAAGATCACATCGATACGATTCTTGAAGGCTTGCCTGAAGAATTCAACTCGTTCATCATGATGATCTATGCTCGTGTAGATCCTGTCTCCGTGGATGACGTTGAAGCCTTGTTAATCGTTCAGAATGCTCAATTTGAGAGGTACAAGCAAGATCTCTCCTCGTCTTCTTCGGTTTCTCTCATTTTAGCTCACACTGATTCGATTAACACGTCTATTCATTCTCAACCTGGTTCAGAGGTGAATTCGAGCCGCGGTGGCTACTCTAACCAAAGCGAGAGGGCGTGGTGGGCGTAGCCGTGGCGGTCGTGGCCGCGAGGCCGAAGCAATGGTGATGGTGCCGGACCTACTTGTCGCTTTGCCACAAATATGGCCCACGATGCCTATAATTCCGGGCACAGATTTGAACATGACTTTGTTCCTCGGCCTCCTCCACTTTCCTCGACACCTCAGTTTGCGCACAATTTTCCTCGAGGAGCTCCTAGACCTCGGACTCGGTTCCTCGTGTTGCTGCCTCCCAGACCACCTCAGGTTCATCATGATCAACCATCTGCATGTGTGGCTGCTCAGTCCTATCAGTGTCCTCAGACTCAGTATGGCTCCTCTACTCAGGAATTTTCAGTCAATCAATTGTGGTATCCAGACTCGGGAGCTTCTCATCACATCACTGCGGATCCTCAGAACATGACTCATGGCACTATTTTTGGAGGCCAGGACCAAGTTCTCGTGGTGAACGGGCAAGGTCTTCCCATTCATTCCATTGGCTACTCTAAAGTCACCTCTTCTAGTCACCCACACACCACCTTGTCTTTAAATAATTTACTCTTAGTTCCTAGCATAACCAAAAATCTGGTCTCAGTGTCCAAATTTGCTAGGGACAACAATGTCTTTTTTGAATTCCATCCTTACACTTGTTTTGTTAAATCACAGGGATCTAACACAGTCATTCTTGAAGGCTCTCTAGGCAGTGATGGGTACGTATTGTTTCAAGCACATCAATGTACTCAAGGAGTCCTCCTCACTGTCTCAACAAGTAGTTCCTCTGCAACTCAAATAATGTCAATACTTCTAATCTTTCAGTCAATATGTACACAAATATCATTTCCAATTCCTTTGTGACATGGCACAATAGGTTAGGCCATGCTCACCCCTCCTTTGTAAAAATGGTTATGCAATTGTGTAATGTTCCCTGTTCAAACAAAATAAATACCGAACTTTGTTCTGCTTGTTGTTTGGGCAAGTCTCACAGACTTTTTGCCCCTCCCTCTCCCACTATACATGCCACAGCTTTTGAGTTAATTCACTCGGACCTATGGGGTCCAGCACCTTTAACATCTTCAAATGGCTACTCCTACTATATAGCCTTTGTTGATGCTCACACTAGGTATTCTTGGATTTACTTCCTAAAGAAGAAGTCAGATTCCCTCACTGCTTTTAAACAATTTCATGCCTTAGTGAAAACTCAGCACTCTGCCAACATTAGGCTCTCCAATCTGATTGGGGAGGTGAATTTAGATCATTCACCAATCACCTTGTTGAGCTGGGTATTGTCCATAGACTTACTTGCCCACACACTTCCCACCAAAATGGGACTGTTGAAAGAAAGCATCGACAAATTGTTGAAATGGGGTTGGCTTTACTCTCTCATGCCTCCCTCCCCTATGACCTATTGGGATCACAGCTTCACCATGGTTGTTCATTTAATTAACAGGCTACCCACTGCTGCCTTTTCAACCTTTTCCTCTCCTTACCATGCTTTGCACAACACTATCCCTGACTATTCTACTCTTAGGACCTTTGGTTGTGCTTGTTTCCCATTCCTCAGACCTTACAACAAACACAAGTTGCAGTATAGGTCCAGTGAGTGTGTTTATTTGGGAATCTCTCCTCAGCATAAAGGCCACAAATGCCTTGATCCCTCTGGTCGCATCTATGTGTCCAAAGATGTACTGTTCAATGAAAATCGCTTCCCTTATCCAGCTTTATTGCCCAGTTCCCATTCTTCCTCTCAGTCTGTTGACACCACTTTTTCCTCCACCATTCCTATCCTTCTGACCCCTCCTTTGAATCCTGTCCCTCTTAATCAATTTCCTCCCCCGCCATCTACTTCTAATGTTCCTTCAACCTCCTCTAGTCAGCACAACTCCCCTTTGCACTCTCCCTTCACCAATCACTCATCTGATCTGTCCCCTGTTAACTCTGTCCAGTCTTCATCTTTGGGTCATTTTCAGTCTCAAGGTCAGTCTGTTAGCCCTGTAGCCTCTCAAGGTCAGTCTGTTAGCCCTGTAGCCTCTCAAGGTCAGTCTGTTAGCCCTGTAGCCTCTCCTTCTCCCATCTCAGAAGGTGCTGCCCCTCACTCACCTGCAGACACTCATTCTGCTCACTCAGGATCATTCAGTCCTGTTCCCGAGCTCCCCTCTCATCCCATGCTCACTAGGTCCAAGACAGGATGTCTCCCTCCTAGACTCTATCTCACTCACATGGAACCCCACTCTGTCAAGCAGGCCTTGTCCAGTCCCGAATGGTCATGCTGCCATGAAAAATGAGCACTCAGGCTCTTTTGAAAAATCAAACTTGGTCCCTCGGTGCCTCTCCCTCCCAACGAGGCGGGCGATTGGGTGCAAATGGGTCTTCGTGGATTAAAGAAAATCTCGATGGCACCATCAACAAATATAAGGCAAGACTTGTTGCCAAAGGGTTCCATCAGCCAGATGGCTTTGACTTTCATGAAACTTTCTCACTGTCATCAAGCCGGCCATTATCCAGGATCATTCTCACCATGGCCTTAACATCCAATGGGTTATTCAGCGAGATAGATATTAATAATGCCTTCCTTAATGGCTTTGTTGAATGAGGAGGTGTACATGACACAACCTCCCGGCTTTGAATCGAGGACAAATCTCTAGTGTGCAAGCTTCACAAAGCCCTCTATGGCCTCAAACAGGCCCCAAAGGGCATGGTATGAGAGGCTCACTAACACACTGCTTGAACTTCGGGTTTATGATTAGCAA
Source organism: Sophora flavescens (assembly GCA_030762895.1). Taxonomy (NCBI): domain Eukaryota; kingdom Viridiplantae; phylum Streptophyta; class Magnoliopsida; order Fabales; family Fabaceae; genus Sophora; species Sophora flavescens. Next base: position 12,058 of record JAUPTC010001198.1, read on the forward strand.
ATGTGACCCATCACTCTTTGTATACAACAAGGGAGCAACTGTGCGTATGTGTTGGTTTATGTGGATGATATCATTCTCACTTTGGTCTTCACCTTCTCTTATTCTTTGAGTTAATCGGAAAAGCGAATGCAACCTTTGCTCTCAAAGAGCTTGGCGACTGGACTATTTCCTAGGGGTAGAAGTGAAGCACCTTCCCAACGGCAGCCTTCTTCTCTCACTCAATCCAAGTACATCGGGGACCTTCATCCAAAGCAAACATCTTTGGAGTCGAAAGGAATCTCTTCCCCCATGATCGGCAAGAATCGTAAGATGAGTAAATTTGGCACTGATTCCATGGCAGATCCTACCCTCTACGGGTCAATTGTGGGGGCTCTGCGAGATGCAACTCTCACCGGACCGAGAGATTGCCTTTAGTGTCAATAAGGTGCTGTCGGTTCATGTCTCATCCTTTGGACTCCCCTTGGGCGGCGGTGAAGAGGATATTGAGATATTTGAAGGGCTCTCTCCACTATGGGCTTCTTCTAAAACCTGCAGTCCGAGCCACACCATTCTCAATCACTGCCTACTGTGATGCTGATTGGGCCAGTGATCCGGATGATAGGAGATCTACTTCTGGTTCATGCATCTATCTAGGTCCCAATCTGATTTCCTGGTGCTCCCGCAAGCAACAACTGGTTGCTAGGTCAAGTACTGAGGCTGAATACCGCAGCATGGCCAACACCACAGCTGAGATCTTGTGGATCATGTCCTTACTCACTGAATTAAAAGTCCCCTTTCTCACTCCCCGGCTTCTGTGTGACAACCTAAGCACTGTCTCTATTGCTCATAACCCTGTTTTGCATGCCAGGACCAAGCACATTGAGTTGGACATCCACTTTTTGCGTGAAAAGGTGTTGTCTAAAGCTCTAACAGTTGTTCATGTGCCAGCATCCGAACAGTTGGCTGACTGCTTTACTAAGCCACTTCCTTCCTCCAGATTCACTGACATCAGAACCAATCTCAATGTTGTTGCTGCTCCTCAACCATCTTGAGATTGCAGGGAGGATGTTAGAGTATAGGAAATATATGGGCCTATTGTAAGCCCATTGTAACTAAGCCTAGGCCCATTGTTAGAGCAGTTAAGCTTAGGCTACAGCTATATAAACATGCACAGTGTACACTTCTTCTCAGAATGAAAATATATCAATTCTACAATTCTGTTTTTCATCTTCTTGATTCTCTCAATTCTTCTCCCAATTCTATTATTGCTGATTATTTGTGCTATGGCACTTGAGTGAATTTTTTACCTAGATGTGGTTCGTATGTGTTTCATGCATTTGTGTCTGCTTTTATGCGATAATATTGATATTTTTCAGTTTCTTTTCTTATCTAAGAAAATTGTGATTGGTTTGTATATCTCCAGGTCCTTCTGTTTTCTGCTACATTCAATGACATTGTCAAGAATTTTGTTTCAAGGACAGTTAAGAAAGATCATAATCAACTTTTTGTGAAGAAAGAAGAACTATCTTTAGATGCAGTGAAGCAATACAAAGTGCGTTGTCCTGATGAACTCTCTAAGATTGAAGTGATAAGAGATTACATATTTGAAATAGGAGAGAATGTGGGGCAAACTATTATATTTGTGCGCACAAGAAACAGTGCAAAAATGTTGCATAAAGCACTTGTTGATCTGGGCTATGAGGTTACTTCCATACAAGGTGCTCTTGATCATGAAGAAAGAGACAAGATTGTCAAGGAGTTCAGAGATGGTTTAACTCAAGTTCTTATATCAACTGATGTTCTTGCTCGAGGCTTTGATCAACAACAGGTGCTGAATTGCTTCTGCTCTCTCTCCCCCTCTTAATTGTGAATTTGTACTCATTTGCTTTTCAGTGTGATGACATCCTTCTGTCGCATATTTATTCAGGTTAATTTGGTCATCAACTATGATCTTCCAGTGAAACATACTGCTCAATATACCCGTGAACCAGAGCCCGATTGTGAGGTGTATTTGCACAGGGTTGGTAGGGCTGGACGATTTGGGCGCAAGGGTAAGTTTCTAGTTCTATTTTATTGCATTATCTACTTACTACTGGGTAATTATCATAAATTGTTGTCTGGGAGCTTCCTGTTACCGGGCAGTGTTTGATTGTTTGGTAGCTTGGTTAAGTTGCTCAATTGAATTTCTGCATGTTTTAAACAAGAGGTCCAACAAACCACTGTGTTAGCTTTAGCCATGTTTTATGTTATAATATAATTAAAAGCAAGGTCTTCAATTGTGGTTGCAATTGCATTGCTGTCACAGTTGCGTTGCGGCTGTTGTGGACCAATGCATGCTGATGCAGTCCGCAATTGCGGTGTGAATCAAGTATTGCGGTCTGAGATTTAAAACCTGATTGAAAGGATAAACTTGAGCCTTAATTGTTTAGTTGGTATTATTTCCTGAAAGGGACAACTTTGTTGCCACCCTGTTTGATTGGTTCTAGAATTGAGGTTGGTTCTCATTAGTCTGATGGGGTTAGTAATATTGCAAGCAAGTCAGATTGTGGAAAGTGAAAGTTTTTGGACATAATGAAGTTTAGAGAAAAAAATTAAGAATTTATATGTATTTAGACTTTATTGTGTCCAAATACATTTTCACTTTCAGATACTGAACCAAGCACATCCTTTGTTGAACAGGTTGACCCTGCTCAGGTGGGGTTGTGCTGTAATATGTGCTTACTGTGCCGCACAATCACCTTATATACAATTTCAAAATTTGTGCTGTATCATTTTATTCTATAAAGGAAGTCGGTTGATTTTCATTTGTTGTTTCGTTTGATCCAACAGGAGCTGTATTTAACCTGATATGTGATGAACTGGACGAAAAGCTTATGTCAAAGATTGAGAACCATTTTGGCACCCATGTAATTGAGGTATGATAATGGTTCTTGGATTTTGGTGCCCATGTGGTATGATGCAAAATATTGAATTTTCGAAATTTGGTTGTGACTTGGTATGCTTGTTGCAAGAGTAATGAAGATATGCAATCTTACCTAACATTATTTTCGAAATGTCAATGGGATGCAGGTGCGAGAAAAAAGTGTTGAAGACTATAAAAGGTGCTCTTAAGGCGGCTGGTTTGCTGCAATGATGTGAATCTGCGGAAGTTGAAGGATGTTGAGAACTGTTTGAAACATCCACGAATGCTTTGATTATTTTACACATGCTGATCATGGTTAATGGGGACGGAGAGTCCCGTTTGGTATTTTATTTTGACGTCACAGTTGTGGAAATTTTCCTCCTTAAATATGGGATATCAGGTTGTAATGGGAAACTTTTAATGGGTGGATTTGGTTTTTCGTTGAAGTAAATGTATGATCCGAGGGCAAATGTGATGTTACTAAATTTGTGGGGGAAATAGAACCAAGATATTCAATTCCTCAGGGGCAACATTGCTGGCACAGCGGTCTGCAAGTCTGTTGAGGTTTCATTGTCTTATATTGTCAGGCTGGATAGTTTTTTTTCATCAGTATGCAGAGGTGTTTTATTCAAGTGCTGTATCGATATATGATAATGCAAGTACAAATGTTATGTGCTTGCTGTTTTCCTTTTCCATTATTTTTCAGATAATTTAACTTCGAGTGTTGATCTAGGGGAACATGACATTATCTTGTTACACTTGTATTTGATAGATTGTAGATTTGAATCCCTAGTTTCCTTGGATAAATGTCAATTTTTTCGTAAGTGCTCATGAAGTATTATATGAAGTGGTTCACATAATTATTAATTATTATTATTATTGGGAGATGCTAACGAGTAACTATGTGCATTGAAAAATGATCCATTCAATATTTTGGTAAATGTTATTTTTAGTTTTTATAGTTTTTAAATTAAAACTTACTTTTATTTGAATCTTAACGTTCTGGTGGTACTTGTTAACATGATTTTTTTTATTATTAGATTAAAGTTATATTTTGATTCCTATATGTGATATGAATTCTCGATTTGGTCTTTATATATAAAAAATTATTAACATGATTCCTATACATATAAAAAGTCTTCATTTGGTCTTTATACGTTGTTCGTTTGGTCTGTATACGAGTAAAAAATTATCAAATCAGTCCCTAAAATTTTGTACGGTAGGGATCAAATAGGGACTTTTTATACGTATATGGATTATTTTAATAATTTTTTATGTATAGGGATCAAATCGAGAATTCAGATATCCATATAGGGACCAAAGTATTACTTTAACCTACTAATATTATTATTATTATGCCAATTGGAAGTGATAGGAGGAAACGACATAACAAGAGATGCGTATCATCTCACAAACAGATCCTCACAATCTTCCACTTAATTCTTTGATGAATTGGCCAATATCAGTATTTTTTTATGACCAAAAAATGCTGAAAAGTGTAAAAGAAATATGAAAAATAATGTATATAATTAAGGTTATAAATAAAGAATAACAGTAAAAAGGTTTTCTCTCCCAAAAAAAAAACAGTAAAAAGGTTTTACGTGCTGTGACTTTGAATGACAAGTTTTCTCCTTCTAAACTTTTGTTTATTCAGATTTTTTTGACAAAAAACTTTTGTTTATTGAGATAGTAAATTATTGTTTAAAAATAAAATTAAAAAATTGAGGGGAACTTGCAACTTGATAACTTCCTAAGAAGGGAAGCCAGGTGGTTTGAACTTTGAAGGAAAAACTGCCACATATTTGTATTGACTACTAGCATTAATTTAGCCTCCCATCCATTCAGACTTAAAAAAAAATAGATATTTTGTAAAGAAAAGTTTATATCAAGGGAAGAATTTTCTCGTTCCAGCTAAAATATTACTTTGACTTTATATTTGTTTTAATTAAATGAATTTAAATTTATGCATCTTAGACCTTGTTAATATCTTTCAATTTTATCAATTTTGTCCTTTTTTAAAATAGTTAATAAATTGGTTTTAATTAGTGACTTGAGTGCGTGTTTTATTGAGTATTTATTAACATTAATTTTGAATAAATTGTTTTTTCAAAATTGATTTTCGTGAAAATTGAGTTGAAAGTAAAATGATCATTATTTGGAGCTATGACTGTTGTTTGTTAAAATGGATTGAGCTGAAAGTAAAATTGGTTTAGTGTTTATCAAAATGGATTGTAATTTATTAATGCATTCAATGAAAGGAATTGAAAGGGTGAATAAGGTTTAGGAGAACATACCTCTAGTTAAGATGTGGAACCAATTCCCCCTAAATTGGAGGTTAATCAGCATAGCTTCATCTTTCACACGATTTTGATACATCATAATCATGTTTCCACACTCATCCGGGTCAACTAGTGAATTCACATTTAACTAAAATTGACACACATTTGATGGACAAAATAAGTGAAAACCAAACACATGCTCAGTCATAAATCCTAACCAAAATGAAAACATAGGAGTCAAAATTCATAGAAATGAAGTATATGACTGATACCAGAACATATAAAAATAAGGGGACTACTTTTTTCCCCCTCTTTTTTCTTTAGTTATTTTGAGCATTGAGTGTGTCAAAATGGACTTAGCTAGCTTGATGGTTTAACCGAATAACCAAATAAAATATGAACACAAATTGAATTTTTTTTTGACTCGATGAGGGCTAGTGTGCAATAGTCGCAGGAAAAAAAATAATAAATCAAAATCATTACTAAAATGATTAAATTTCCACTTAAATAGTTAAATTTTACCAAGATGTCATTTAAAATAAAAAAATATTTATTCTAAGTAATGTTTGAATTATTATTTCAATGTAATTAATTCTAAATTTCCACTTAATTGAATATTTTTAAATATTTATCTTAATTATATTCGATATTTTTATTGTACCAAATACTAAAATTGACTTTCGTAAATGTAGTAATAACGGGCTAGTGACTCTTACATATAGAGAAAACCCGGTTGAGAGAGGTCAACTCTTTAATACCGTCTAGTATCTCTAGAGATTAGTTTCCGTATTTTCGTGGGATATCCAGGAAAATAAAAAAATGTAGTATTAACTAAAATCAGTTTAAATTTTTTAAAATTATTTTGGGTGACTATGTCATTGGTACGAAGTATCCACCGTTATAAATAGTGACTTTATCTTCGTCGAGGATTCAGACTGTATTTAAGGGTTTCCTCCTCTCAACCAGATTTTCTCCATATACATGGGAGTCAAACCTCTAATCACCTGCTTAAGGGGACGAGTCCGTTACATCTCGGACAAACCAAATATTGGTAATTTTTTTAAAATTAATCTTACATAATGTATTGTAATAAAAAAAAATACTTAAACACAAAAATAATATCTAATACCATATAAAAACACTCTCCAATATTTATTTATTATTTTCTTCTCGGTAATAATATACAGTATCAAAATTTGTCATCAAATATTATTAGGGTAAAAAAAAAAAAAACAGTCGGTTGAAATGATCCCTTGCAATTTTGGTTATGAAATCGAGAAAGCAGGAAAATTGGAAGATTATGAAAGGGGAGAAGTGGGACGGGAAGGGAAAAGGCGGAAGGGGATGGCAACCTGCCTTAGGAGATCCATCACCACGATCCATTTCCACAGGTTACCGGTGGTGGGGCCCACTCGTTACGCCTCCTCCTCTTCTTCTTCTTCTTCATCGTCATCTTCAGGTGAATCTCTGAAGGAAGAGAAGAAGAAGAAGGTGAAGCTTGTGGACCGTCTTTCTGCTGTCATCGACGCCGTCAACGATGGCAAACTCCCACCCGAGCTACGAGGCCAGCGCAACAATGTCAGGTTATATTATTCAATCACCTATCTCTATCTCTCTCTCTCTCTCTGAAATCAGATTTCGATACGTAAATTATAGTGAACATGTAAAACTCATGAGCTTCTTAAAACTCTTATTTCACAAAATTCTTATGTTTGACGTTCACGGAATGATTGTCTCATATACATAGATAAATAATGACTATTGGACAGATCAGAAACTGACATGAACAACGTTGTTGAGCAAAGAATATGGCATTCCATGGAAGAAGGTGAATTTGAGAACTTGCCTGGGAAAGGGAAGCCGCTTAAGCTCGACACAAATCCTCATGCCGATCCAGCCGAAGACACCTTATACAGAATCCTGTCAAAAAATGGATGTGCGCCGGAGTGGATTGAGCTTAACAAAGAGATCAGATCTAAAATATCCGAATGGAGGGCATCTTTGAAGAAAGCCTGGGCAGATAAATGCAATGGAGACCACACTAAGTGGGTTCAAAGTTCAGAGGATTTCAAATTGCAGTTAAAAGAAATCAACAATAAGGTAACTTAGGCTAGGCCATCTTGATGTACGTCTTAATATGTTGCTGGGAATTGCACATCCAAATGAATCTTTGTTTTTGATATTCCACTTTTTGTGTTTTTGCAGGTTTTCCGGTATAATCTCATTGTGCCTTTTGGTCGCCAAATGTCTGGCCTTAAGTGGGAGAAAGAGATAGGTTATTTACAAGAATAATCTTGTTTATTTAACTTTGAGCCACTTTAGTTTACTATTGAACAAGATCAATATTTGTTATTTTCCTGAGACTAGTGGCTCAAGTCATTTGGTTCAGCTATCATTGATTACTTGTTATTTCCTAGCTGCCAGCTATATGATTTGTTAGTATATGATTGTGTTGAAATCAAATAAATTAGAGGGTCACTATTTCTATTTTAGCTACCAGCTATTAGACAATTGTATCATCTACCGTGCTGTGCAATGAAGCACCAACCACATCTTTATGCGAATATTTGAGCTTCGAGTTTTAACGGTTGTGGATCGTAAACCAAACACTTACAGTTGGGGTAATTACCCCCCTCTTAGGCGACAGCTACTCGAGGATATAAAGCTGAAACAAAGCCCCTTTGGCAACCAAGAAAAGCTTCCAAAGCACCTCTCAAGCAACCATCACACCAGATCATGCATCCCTATGAAGCAGATTCTATATTATACTCTCGTAAAAAACTAACAAGTAGCAGCATCTGATACGTCAACACAACATAATACAATTTTGTCTACCATCACCATAGACATGGGAGTGTCTTTTGCAGGTGCTCCGATCACTGAAAGATCACCCAAGTATATGATGTGTGACCAGAACAAAATCCATTAAAATTTCTAAAGGGTTATCATCAAAAGGAAGAATATTCCCAAAGATACATCAACGTAATTGTACGTTAAACTACGTCCTAATAACATATACTAGCTCAAATTCATCCAATGAGAAAGGGAAAAATGGGAGGGCAAAAAAGAAAAAGTCAATGCGCTTTGTATATATGTCAAAACAAAAAAGTAGATCCTATAATGGCGAAGATACCATTAGTTACAGTGCCTAATTTAGACAAATCTTATTGAATGTAGTAAAGCAGAAACTGAAGGGAAGGTGCAAGTGAGTCAGTAGCCAGTTCTTCTCAAGATGGCATGAAATTACTTAAAAATGAAAATAGACGTAATTTTAAAGATTACAAGCAGCCAATGACCAGAATTGGTGGCATGCATCTTACACCGAAGACTGGTATATTGACAAGAATGAACCGAAAATCAGATGCATGCTTGACAAACAACTAGTTACATTCTTAATTTTCGTATTCCTTATGTGGTGCTCATATTTGATGTTTTTGCTGCCAGATGTATGAGACTTTTCCTGTGGTATGCGGTACGTAGCTTCTTGTATTTCTGCAAAAAAGCTCCAAGGTCAATCTCTTTGTCAAGGAGTTGCTGGTGCAGATTTTCAGATTCCTCTTCTGTCGCATTCATAGCCACTGCAAAATTATTATATAATATGATCATATTTATGAACCCAACAAGGTCTTATAACAATTAAAATCTTGTGATATCACCATGACTATGACAGCAAATTATCATTTCAAGCCGCACCTTGAATCCTTTGGAGAAGGGAGGCTGGCGAATTCAACTTCAACATTTCTTCTTTCTGCTTCTCGAGCTCATTTAGTTTCTCTTGAGCAGCAGCTAACTCAGTTGTCCGAATTATTCTACACTGTTTCCATAGGAGGAGGGGGTAGATTCCATACTTAGAATAATAATTAAAAAAAGAACCGTGAAAATCATAGGATTGTGATCTTACCTGATTCCTAAGTTCTACAATACGAGGTTCCTTTTGTAGATTCTCATCTGAATTAAAAACAAAACTGGTTTGAGAAGCTCTACAATATTTAACTGGCAGCCAAACCATCTAATGGCAGCACAACAAATATAAGGAATTCAATAACTCACCGACAAGCTGCATATTCTCCTTGCAAAGTTCATCTTTCAGCTGATCATATCATTAGGTAAAAAAATAGTTAGAATACAAGCAGATACAGATTCCAGCATAAGCAACAGAAACAAAGCAATTGCAAAATGGGTTTACATGGGGGGGGGGGGTGCATTTAAAACTGTGTACAACTGCCGAAGTCACTCTATCTAACTTACACTACTTGTGCAGTTGTAATAGGTGCAAGTGTAACCATGCAAAATGTGTAATTAAAAACCATTTCAATTGTTTGAACACGTGGATTACAGTGTCAATGTAGATTGCTGACATTGACACTTCCAGATAGGGGTGGTCATGGGTCGGGTTCAGGGGGTTTTGGCACCCAACCCAATCAAAAGGTTGGGTTTGTCAAAAAAAAATTATGAAACCCGAACCACCCCACCCCGACAATTTATGGGTTGGGTGGGTCGTCGGGTCTTACAAAAAACACACATACGTTCATTTTTGGATCGAGTCCACGGGTCTACCATGGCAGAATAAGTGAAAAAATGTCAAAAATTACAAATAAACTTGTTTAAAGCTTTAAATTATATCAACGATCATCAACTAAAAGTTTAAAATAATCAACAAATATCAACTAAAAGTCTAGAATATTACAATGGAATAGTCAAAGTCATCAACATTCAACAACTATTAACACAAAACTAAGTAATATGGGTTGGGTTGGGTTCAGTGAATTTGGAATTCTAAAACCCAATACCCAACCCATACTCTATGGGTTCTATGGTTTTTACCCAACCCAATCACCCGAACCAACCCACAAAATCTGGGTTGGTTTGGTTTGGGTTGGTCGGGTTCGTGAGTCTACCCAAACCTGTGGCCACCCCTACTTCCAGAGTGCATATCAAATACAAGTCGATGTCAGTCTACAGAATTTGCAGGATCATGTGCCAACCACTACACCAAACGTTGAAGTGTAGCTAGTGAGATGCTGCATCAAGCACTGAGGTGCTTCATTGTTTCTTAGAGCAGCATCAAGTACTGACTACTGAGGTGTTGCACCAACATACGCACCACGGGTTGGGATGTCAAGTGCAATGATAGGTACCGGAAAATGAAAGGGAAACTGAATCTAAAACTGTATTAATATTCAAGGAAATCAGGCCTGTATCAAGGAGATATTAGGTCCTGAGTTAAAGAGATGCAAATATGCAGAAATGCAGAAACAGAGAAAGATAAACCTAGGCAATTAGAGAGTGCTTAGTCTCTCGCAAGTCCAATTCCAGCCTAAGTGCCTAGCCTCTATTCTCTCCCCTCTCATGCATATAAACCCCCTCAGCAACAGAATTTCCCATGCACACACACCTCACTTATACTTGCTAGGTAGGCGGTTAGTTACATTTTCTCTCTCATAGGCCTAATAAGGTGTATTTCACCTCTTGGGTTTCCTCATGTTGAATTTGAAGGTTTTTAGGTAGGGAAAGAGGAAAAGAGAGAAACAAACTAAGAAATAAGACTGATATTGAATTGATGTGGTGATGATTTGATTACAAAAGACAACCCAATAGTTCTATTTATACTAAAAGTAGAATCCTAATCTTAATCAAATAGAGAATCAAATCATAAAATATAAATAAGAAATAAATCCTAAGAGATTATCTAGGATACTCTAAGATATGCTAAGATATGAAAAGATATTATCAGATATTTCTCTGATTTTCTAACACTCCCCCTCAAGCTAAAGCTTACTAAGCTTTAAGCTTGTTATATGAAAAACAATGCATATTCCCCCTCAAATTAAAATTTAAAATAAAAAACCGAGCTCCACGAAAATAATGGTTGGAAGGCAACTCAAGAATGTTGGAGAGTGGGAGAAAGTTCTTTGGAAAGATAACTTAGCAAGATAGTTGGAATGATCATCACCTGTGAAATTTCTTTACAAGCAATCTAACAAAGCAAGGTCCGAACTACTCAAAGCTGCATTTGGAAGCTTCAACAACAATATCGGAGACCCAAATTTTTTTAAAATTGAAATTAAGATAGACCGAGATGAAGCTTCGTGCATCCGGGACAAGGGGCCAAGGTTAGTACATCTCGGGAGAAAGACGGGCCAGTGCAACTAGGAAAAAGAGCAGGGCAGAGCATGCGGGACAATGAGTTGGACAAGTGTGCGTCATAGCCAACATAAGTCAATCATCGACGAGAAATAGAAGTCACGACTAATATGATTCATAAGTGGGAAAAGAGTCACCACGAGAATGATCGTCGGTGGAAACAAAAGTCACCACTAATATGATTCATCCATGGGAAAGGGGTTACCACCTGGAATGATGGTCGGTGGGAAGAGAAGCCACACTTGGTATGATGGGGAGTCCTTAGGAGTATACGAGGAGGTAGAACTAGCCATGGGTCGAACACAAATGCAAATAACCGAAATCACAGTGCACAGAACCGTACAACACACGGGGATGTTGCTCAAAAGAGGTCCGATGAAGGAGGTGAGCATGAGATCCAAAGAGAGCGGGGAGCGACTAGTTCAAGACCGGAAAAGCGGCCGGAGCAAGTGAATGGATGCACTTGTGTCACGTCTTTGGTGAAAGGGAAGCGCGTGCGTCTGCGTCGGTCGTCGAGGACACGCGCGTGCGGGCACGTCTGGAGGCTTACGGCGGTGCTGTTTGAACGGCTACATAGATCGGCGGCAGTCGAGTCCGTCGGTGGTATCAGCGGCCGGAGACAACGGCAGCTGATAGCGGCTAACGGGACAGGAATGCAGGTCGGAAAGAAAGAAGGACGCGGGAAACGGACACAATGGAGGAGATAAAATGATTTTTTTTTGTTCTTTTTTTTGTTGTTGTATGGCTAAGAAGATGATTATTCCTTCATACTTATCGAAACTCACGCGCGGAATAGTGACGGGATAGGTCACGGAGGATGGTACCTTTGTCTCGCTCTAGATACAAACTAAGAAATAATAAAAGCGATATTGAATTGATGTGGTGATGATCGATTACAAAAGACAACCCAATAGTCCTATTTATACTAAAAGTAGAATCCTAATCTTAATCAAATAGAGAATCAAATCATAAAATATAAATAAGAAATAAATCCTAAGAGATTATCTAGGATACTTTAAGATATGCTAAGATATGAAAAGATATTATCAGATATTTCTGATTTTCTAACTCCTCACATAGACTTTAGTGGGCCTTGGAGGCAGGGACGGACCAAAGAATTTTATGTTGTGGGGACAAAACTCATATAAATTTGCAACGTAAAAATTATAACATATCATTTCCGAAAATATAAACATACATCATAATTACCCAGAAATTTTATGTTATGGGGGCAAAACTCGATGCTTTTTATGGGAATTTATGTTGCTTTTAAATAATTTATTTCAATAAAACACATATATATAATTTATTTATATATATAAAAGTTTTTGACATTTAAATAGGGGCATTTGCTCCCACACTGGTAGCTATAGGTCCGTCATTGCTTGGAGGTCTTGGGTTCGCATCATGCAAGAATCCTAAGGATGAGGCTGGCCTGATTAGGCCAACAATCTCATTCTCACCCAATGTAACGAGAGATTCGAATCCACAACCTTTCACTGAAAACCATTTGTAGGGTTAAACACCTTCCACTCCACAAAAAAGCTTAATCATATAGAATTTCTATCCTTTTTGTTTCTGAGGCACATCAAGCACCAAGGGGCTGCACCCATGATAGGCACCGCAAAGCGGTGTTAAGCTCTATCATCCTAAGGGAGGTGCTAGCCTAATAAGACCGACAAAACTCTTCCTCCTGTTCTACCATCCTAAACCAGAAGAAAGCCATGACTCTTCCCTATGTACAACTGTAGTTATTAAGAGTCACTATTCACTTAGGAAACACGATAATTCAATAAAATGTTGAAATATTTGGTACATATCCACATTTTAAAACTACATGTAACAGCCAATTAGCCATTATATATGTGTTTATGTGAACTTGCATACACTCCTCATGAACACAGCAGAATTAGATGAAAGGATAAATGCACACGATACTAGCAAGTCTGGCAACAACCTTCCAATAATACACTAATAGTATAATTCAACAATTTCAACTATAATGTAGAACAGCTTGAGAAGTACAGCAAACTTGGAGAGCCTCTCATGGATACGTTTATGCCTGTCCCTACTTCTTCTGTTACACCCAAGGAGATATCAGGGAATACAAACTCAGACTACAAGGATCATGGCAGAATATTACGGGAATCCAAACACTGTCTCAGCACTGTATATATCGGCAATGAATCTCTTAAGTATTCATTGCTCATGCAGCACAATGAAATTAATTAAAATCAATGACAAAAAAGCCAGTCATCTCAATATACCATTCTCTAGGCTGGAAGTAGACACAACCAGATACCTACTAGCTACCCTCAGCACTACATGAAATTAACTATTTCCCATCTTATACTGGAAATAATATTTCAGCTCCAAAGATGAATATGCATACAAACTAGGCAAGCAAAGCAGGAAAAATACAGTTCTGAGGTTATAAATGACCATGCATACGTAGGAGAGTAAATACATGCAACTTACATTATTTTGAATTTTGACCTGATCCAGTGAATGTAAAAACTGCTGATACGCATCTTTGTCAGATAAAAGCTTCCGTAATTCATCAACACTGGCCAATGTATGAAAAGCAAGGATAACAGAATTAAAATCACTAATAGTTAAAAAATGGAATAATTCATAACATCAGACAGAACTGAGAATAATAAATGAAATTACCAGAGCCACTTAGATAAATACAAATTTACATTTGGCAGAACTAGCAATCATACAAGGAAAACAATCATCTAAAAGAACTAGAAAAGTAACTATGCAAGCAATCTTGATTTGGAGGAAGCTTTGATGAAAGAGATATGCCGGTACTGACACAACATTTATCGCTAATGGACACTATGTGCTAAAAGTTCCAAATTTCATCTTGCTTTTACTCCTTTACTTTGATTGAAAATAACAAGCAAAGGAGTTCGGTAGCTTTAGAACCTCTGATCTCAACTGTGTATAATAGCACCCATACTTTATATTGAATGGCAATGCATTGTAAACAAACAAACCCAATGAGCATTCCATGTTCACTTTTCGCACAATACTTAAATAGTTACCACCAGGACTCCACATGCAACCAAAATGTGAATCAAATGACGCAACAATTTAAAAGTGTAGTTATTTCTTCATAATATTTAGAAAACAGAGAACCAACCAACAACTAGTTAATAGTGTAAAGACTGTCAAGATGGAGAGAAAACAATAGCATAACATTTTAAAAATGATAACTAGAACTGAAACATGGAAACAGAAGAAACTGAGAGCATGTTAGCTTTGTTTTCAGTTTGTTTTCATTTCCCGTTTTAAGAGATAATTGCAAAAATGCCATTTTGTTTTGATTTTGTCTCCTGTTTTCAAAGATTTGTATATAAGTGTTTTTCATCGTTCCTTACAAATTTTGAAAATAAAAAACAAAATAAAAACAACGTGACATTTTTATAATTATTTCTGAAAACAAAAAATGAAAACAATAAACTGAAAACGAAGCAAAAAAACCCTAATGGTGTTTAAGGACAGGTAGGTTAGGTGTGTTGCTGTTTAGACATGATGAGAAGCTTTGATTACCTTTTGTCCTTCAAAACAGCAATAACTCCAGCAGCTTCAGAAGGCGGGACATGCGAAGGAGAGTGCAATGTTTCGGTTGGTCGGTGCGAAGTGTAGGTATTCGGCGTAGCAGGCCTAGAAGAAGAAGAAGTTGGGGAGCTCACAACAGATGGAGGATACCAGGACTGTGTGTGTGAAGAACCATCCTGAGGAAGTGGCTGAGGTTGTTGTTGTTCTTGTGATCCCCTACACGTAAACAACGTTAATCCTATAACCTATGGTTTGAGCATATATGCACTAATTACTGGACAATCAAATTTAACAAATCATGGTTGAATCATATGATATCATCTTAACAATCATACATAGAAAATTTCAGATAAATTATTAGATATTTATAGGTCTGTAATTCATAAATTTTATGAAATTTTGTAAAAGCATAATTATATCTTTCAATTTATGAAATTCAACATGGTGAGTATAACAAGAGTTGCTCTAGAATAGGTGGATCCCTTAAATATACGTCTGTATGAATGAAATGAAGGATGAAATTAGTATGAGAATGAAATCTGAAACAAAGTTGTGAAAGGAAAGTGGAGGATTACCAAAATCTAGTGAACATTGCTGACAGGTTCCGAATTGACGATTCACTAACCGAAGAAGAAAC
>JAUPTC010001199.1:0-27567 GCA_030762895.1 Sophora flavescens
ATAAAGTTGTTGGGAAAAAGAGGTGCAACACGAGGACTTCCCATGAGGTCACCCATCCTAGTACTACTCTCGCCCAAGCACGCTTAAATGCGGAGTTCTGATGGGATCCGGTGCATTAGTGCTGGTATGATCGCACCTATTAGTCTACGAGCGATCAAATCCTTTATACGCTTACTTACCGTGACGTGCCGAGCTTCCGTTACCCCTCGGGTTCCGGTCAGGCTCCGCTTCCGGATGGGGCTTCCGAGACATCGGGGACATGCGGTAATTCCAGATTTGTTTTCACGTGCTCCGAATGACCTGAATTTTGGCAGGGAGGTAGGAAAAAATCCAAGGAACGAGGACCATGGGTCCGTTGGACCCTTGGGCACCACCCGATTCTGGCCAAACGGCGCCGTCTCGACCACTTTTCCTATTTTTGAAGTATTTTCTCCGCATCATAATTACCAGGACGGGTGCAGCTTACTGACAGTCGTGGTCCCATATTTTTTAAAATTCAATTCCTGCTGTTTCCAACTTTTCGGCATCTTCCGGTGGGTCTTTATCTTTGGGGTTTGGCGTTTCCGTGATGCGGAGGACCCCCCCACCGCCCGATCGGCAGGGTGCACTCGTTTGAGGCCGTTTACGGTCTCCCGCCTTCGGTGTTTTGGCGACCCCGTCTTTCCAAAGACATGCTCTGGGTTGGCCGATAAAGTTGTTGGGAAAAAGAGGTGCAACACGAGGACTTCCAGGAGGCCACCCATCCTAGTACTACTCTCGCCCAAGCATGCTTAAGTGCGGAGTTCTGATGCGATCCGGTGCATTAGTCTTTGGTATGATCGCTTTGTTAGTCTACGCGAGTTCCCGGGAGGTCACCCGTCCTAGTACTACTCTCGCCCTAAGCACGCTTAAGCTGCGGAGTTACGATGCGATCCGGTGCATTAGTCTTTGAATGCGATCGCTTTGTTAGTCTACATACGATCAAATCCTTTATACGCTTACTTACGTGGCGTGCAGGAGTTTAGTTACCCCTCGGGTTCGGTCGGACTCGCTTAGGATGGGGCTTAGAGACATCAGGCTCATGCCGGTAATTACCATATTTGTTTTCTCGTGCTCCGAATGACCTGAATTTTTTTAGGGTGGTTGGAAAAAATCCAAGGAATAAGGCCCATGGTCCGTTGGACCCATGGGCACCACCCGATTCTGGCCAAACGGCGCCATCTCGGCCGCTTTTCCTATTTTTGTAGTATTTTCTCCGCATCAGAATTACCAGGACCGGTGCGGCTTTTTGACCGTCGTGGTCCCATATTTTTTAAAATTCATTTTACACTGTTTCCAACTTTTCCGGCATCTTCCGGTGGGTCTCTATGCTGCGGTTTGGCGTTTCCGCGGTCCGGAGGGCCCCGCACCGTCGATCGACGGGGGCACTCGTTTGAGTCCGTTTACGGTCTCCCGCCTTCGGTGTTTTGGCGACCCCGCCTTGCCGGAGTCATGCTCTGGGTCGGCCGATAAAGTTGTTGGGAAAAAGAGGTGCAACACGAGGACTTCCCAGGAGGTCACCCATCCTAATACTACTCTCGCCCAAGCACGCTTAAATGCGGAGTTCTTATGGGATCCGGTGCATTAGTGCTGGTATGATCGCCCCTTTTAGTCTACGCGCGATCAAATCCTTTATACGCTTACTTACCGCGACGTGCTGGAGCTTAGTTACCCCTCGGGTTCCGGTCAGGCTCCGCTCCGGATGGGGCTTCCGAGACATCAGGGACATGCCGGTAATTACCAGATTTGTTTTCACGTGCTCCCAATGACCTGAATTTTGGCAGGGTGGCAGGAAAAAATCCAAGGAACGAGGCCCATGGGTCCGTTGGACCCATGGGCACCAACCGATTCTGGCCAAACGGCTCTGTCTAGGCCACTTTTCCTATTTTTGAAGTATTTTCTCCGCATCATAATTACCAGGACGGGTGCGACTTTCTGACAGTTGTGGTCCCATATTTTTTAAAATTCATTTGACACTATTTCCAACTTTTCCGGCATCTTACGGTGGGTCTTTATCTTTGGGTTGGCGTTTCCGTGGTCCTGAGGGCCCCGCACCGCTGATCGGCGGGGGCAATCGTTTGATGCCGTTTACGGTCTCCCGCCTTCGGTGTTTTGGCGACTCCGGCTTTCCGGAGCCATGCTCTGGGTCGGCCGATAAAGTTGTTGGGAAAAAGAGGTGCAACACGAGGACTTCCCCGGAGGTCACCCATCCTAGTACTACTCTCGCCCAAGCACGCTTAACTACGGAGTTCTGATGGGATCCGGTGCATTAGTGCTGGTATGACCGCACCTGTTAGTCTATGCGCGATCAAATCCTTTATACGCTTACTTACCGCGGATTGTCGAGCTTCCGTTACCCCTCGGGTTCCGGTCAGGCTCGCTTAGGATGGGGCTTAGAGACATCGGGGACATGCGGTAATTACCAGAATTTTTTTCACGTGCTCAGAATGACCTGAGTTTTGAGAGGGTGGCAGGAAAAAATCCAAGGAGCGAGGCCCGTTGGTCAGTTGGACCCATAGGCACCACCGGTCTGGCCAAGCGGCGCCGTCTGAGGCCACTTTTCCTATTTTCGAAGTATTTTCTCGCATCATAATTACCGGGGCGGGTGCGGCTTTACGTGATCGTGGTCCCATATTTTTTAAAATTCATTTGACACTGTTTCCAACTTTTCCGGCATCTTCCGGTGGGTCTTTATGCTGGGGTTTGGCGTTTCCGCGGTCCAAGGGGCCCCGCACCGCCGACCGGCGGGGGCACTCGTTTGATGCCGTTTACGGTCTCCCGCCTTCGGTGTTTTGGCGACCCCGCCTTGCCGGAGTCATGCTCTGGGTCGGCCGATAAAGTTGTTGGGAAAAAGAGGTGCAACACGAGGACTTCCCAGGAGGTCACCCATCCTAGTACTACTCTCGCCCAAGCACGCTTAAATGCGGAGTTCTTATGGGATCCGGTGCATTAGTGCTGGTATGATCGCCCCTTTTAGTCTACGCGCGATCAAATCCTTTATACGCTTACTTACCGCGACGTCTGCGAGAGCTTCGTTACCCCTCGGGTTCGGTCGGGCTCTCGCTCAGGATGGGGCTTAGAGACATAATGGGCATGCGGTAATTACAGTTTGTTTTCACGTGCTCCCAATGACCTGAATTTTGGCGGGGTGGCGGGGAAAAAATCCAGGAGCGAGGCCCGTGGGTCAGTTGGACCCATGGGCACCAACCGATTACGGCCAAGCGTATTGTCTGAGGCCACTTTTCCTATTTTGAAGTATTTTCTCCGCATCATAATTACCGGGGACGGGTGCGACTTTCGGCGATCGTGGTCCCATATTTTTATAAATTCATTTGACACTTATTCCAACTATTCCGGAATCTTCGGTGGAGTCTTTATCTTTGGGTTTGGCATTTCCGTGTAGTCACGAGGGCCCTGCCGCCGATCGGCGGGGGCAATCGTTTGATGCCGTTTACGGTCTCCCGCCTTCGGTGTTTTGGTGACCCCGGCTTTCCGGAGCCATGCTCTGGGTCGGCCGATAAAGTTGTTGGGAAAAAGAGGTGCAACACGAGGACTCACTAGTGGAAAATATACATTAGACGGTAAAGGTTTACGTCAGTTAACCAAAAGCTAGACATTAAAAAGGAGGCGGTGGCAGTTTTGTAAATATCAGACTTCATTAATTCAATTTTAACGTCAGTTGTTTTAAGGACTAACGTTAAAAGTGAAGTGACTCACTTTTAACGTCGGCTCAATAAAGAACTAACGTTAAAAGTGAACATTTTAACGTCAGTTCTATAAAGAACTGACGTTAAAAGTAAGTCTCTTCACTTTTAACGTCAGTCCCTACATCAACAGACGTTAAAGGTTATTTTAATAATTTTTTTTATCTAGTATACGATTCTTTCCGCATTGCCTTCCTCAAAGTTTCAGTTTCACATGAATTGCTTTGATGTTTTGTGTTTCTGTTTTGAAACCTAAAATATATGTGCGAAGTATAAGTTGAATCAATAACCCAAACTGGATCTCATTCATGAAGTGTAATACAGACTGATCTGAGAAGATTGAAAAAGGGTTTAAAATCCTATAAAAAGTTACATTGAAAGGGTTTAAAATCCTATAAAAAGTTACATTGAAAGGGTTTAAAATCCTAAACATTAAAGCTACATCCCATCAGAGAGTTTTATGAAATATGCCAAAGGGAAAACTATATATACTCCGAAGACCTCAGAAAATTGGGGGGCATGAGAGAGCTCAAGAGAGAGGCAAAAACAGGTGCACTAGATCTGTTTCAAGCAAAGGCAGTGGTTCCAGAGACTTCCAAGACGGTCACTTGCTGCCAAAGCTGAGGTTTTGGGCTGTGACCCCAGAGGCACTGATTAGCCTGCGGTGATTCTCTGGAAGGTGATAAGGTGAGCAACTCACATAATGTAATTTACTCAAACTTATCACCCATGTAATGTAATTTACTCAAACTCAGAAGTTGTTTGACCATTAAGACAAAGACCTTTGAGTCTAGGAATAGGAAGAAAGAGTGATGAAGTTAATCTCCACAGTGAGCCATATTGTGAAGCAGAAAATTAAAAGGATGGAACGAAGCTATTTATAGGAGCAGTGGATGGAAGGAAGCTATTACTAAGCTAGCTATTCTGATTTTCTTGAAAACTTATCTATGAACTTAATGCTCGTTAAGAGGATTGAGTTACAAGGTGCATGGGTAAGTAGCACAGTAGTCAAAGGAATGAATGTTTTTGCGAGATATCTATACACTTTTAACGTCGAGTTGTTTAAAAAAGCGGCGTTAAAAGTGTTTTTTAAATAAAAAATATTTATTGTTAGCGTCGGTTTTTAAAAAAGCGGCGTTAAAAGTTGATTTTTACTTGATTAAATAAATAGCTGACGTAAATAATCCTATATATTATAAACGTGCAGAATGAATATTGGAAATAATGTAATTAATATACGGGAACTTGGCAGTCATAAATTAAGTTGATGTTAAAAATGAGATGGTGGCAGTTTGTAAATATTAAATCACTATTTGCGTCAATTCTATAAATAACTGACGTAAATAATTATGAAACTCATTTCATTGGTTGTCATGTCCCTCTTAACACAGATCACTCCATATAGTACTGCAGTTTATTTCTAAACCTTTTTTTAATTTATACAAGTTTATTTTTAATTTTTATTAATTAGCTTGAATTAGTAAACAAATTCTTGTGCAAATTAAAATAAATAAACACTTAACATAAAACAAGTTATATGTATAATCAAATCGTATGACATTGAAGCGATTCATAAGTTAAAATTACATGATTAAAAGATAAAAAATTTCTGCAACATAGCCCTAAAATATAAAAAAGTTTCTGCATCAACATCATTTTCTTCTCAGTCCTGTCATCAGAAACTCCATTGGATGCATCACCTCCTCCCTCACTTGAATTCCATGATGCAAACTAAATCCTCAGTCACTAGCAGCGAAAGCAAAGTGAAAGGGATCTTTGCATCTTTCTTCTTCAGTGGAATTCCTTGATGCATCATCTTGAATCAACAATCACTTGCTTCCAAAGCAAAGTGAAAGGGATGACGGGGATGAAATAAAGTGAGAGAATCACATTATGTGATTCACCCAACCTTAATATCCATGTAATGTGATTTACTCAAACTCAGAAGTTGTTTGACCATTAAGACAAAGATCTTTGAGTCTAGGAATAGGAAGAAAGAGTGATGAAGTTAGTCTCCATGGCAGAGCCATATGTGAAGCAGAAAAATTAAAAGGATGGAAGGAAGCTATTTATAGGAGCAGTACAAGGTGAATAAGCTATTCTGATTTTCTTGAAAACTTATCTATAAACTTAATGCTCATTAAGAGGATTAGGTACAAGGTGAATGGGTAAGTAGCACAGTAGTCAAAGGAATGAATTTTTTGCAGAAACTAATAAACTTTTAACGTCCGTTGTGTAATACAACTAACGTAAGAAGTTGTGAGTGTTTTTAACGTCAGTTTATTAATACAACTGATGTTAAATATATGACATTTAACGTCAATTGTTAGTAAAAAGCGGCGTAATAAGTGTGAGTGTTTTTAACGTCAGTTTTTAAGACAAGCGGCGTTAAATATATGACCTTTAACGTCAGGTTTTACTAACAACTGACGTAAAATGTTGTTTTATTTTAATTATAACATTTACCCCCGCGCGCCTTCTCCACTTCTCTGTACGTCTTTTCTCTTTTCATCACGCTCAACCCTCACTCTCGCTCTCACTCTGCCCTAATCGCGAGCTCATCTCCACCGCAACCACCGTGAGGGCTTCTTCGACACGACGGTGAGGTACACTCTTAACCTATAACTCTGTATTTACCGCTTATTCTTTGCAATAACTTGACATCTATATTTCCCCTTACTGCGCACTAAGTCTGCTTGTACATCTGCTCTCAGTAACCACATCGAACGTTGGCCACCACTCGAGCTTCCCCCACCACCACGCGGCGCCTATTTACGGTGAGTCTTTAATTAGGGCACATTTTTTTATTTTTGGTTTTGAGTGCATGCATGTTGCTCTCTTTGGTTTGAAGCTGTAGTCTCGATAGTTGAAACTTGAAGCTGTGAGTTTGAGTTGTTTGGAATGTCTTTATTTTTGGTTTTGAGTGTATGTTGAAGCTGTAGTCTCAATAGTTGTAACTTTAAACCGTGAGTTTGAGTTGTTTGGAATGTCTCTATTTTTGGTTTTGAGTGCATGTTGCTCTCTTTGGTTGATCTGTCACGGCCGTGATGCTCATCACGGCTAGGCCGTGATCGAGTTACGCCTATGAGGGTGCAGTTCGATTTGCACGTTACGGTCGTGATGGACATCACGGCCAGGCCGTGACGATGCTTGGCAATCTTCAAAAACTATAGTTTTCAATCTCCGTATTGTCCTTATATTGGATATATAGATGTTTTGTATATCTACAGGACCTATCTAGTTATTTTCATTTATACTTCTGTATTTATTTTGAGTTATAACCTATGTTAATACATATATATTGTTTACGGCAGGCATACATATGGATCGGTCGGATAGCCCACATGCACGGGAGGACACTTTGTGGGGGTTTCGCGAGGACCCGATCACGCCTACCTTTGATTCTAGTGTGAGTTTACATGTTATATACTATCTTTAGTCCTTCTTTTTAATGTTAGTTTATAATGTTACAACCCTCTATTTTATCATTTTTTTTTGTCCATCCGGACATCACGAGGCTCATAGGAAGCGGGGTAGAGGAGCCACCTCGTTGAAGAAACTAGAGAAGGGCGGGAAGAGCGGACGGAAGCTTGAGGTGTCCTTCGATGCTAATCTAAATGCCCGGGGACCCCGTGCTAAAGAATTTAATAAGTGGGTGTTTCTACAAGCGAAGCGGCACGTAAGCATCAACTACAACCCTTTGGAATGGCGTTCCACGAGCGTTAAGGATCGATTTGGGAGGATATCACGGTATTTTACCTTTACATTCGTTTGAATTACAAACTTAGATAATTATCAGAGTTATAATCAATCCAGTTGTTATATATGTATCTAATGTGTAGGTAGCTTGGACTGTGCCAAATGACGAGGATCATCGTCATAAATGTATGAAAATGGCATCAAAGCGTTGGAATGGGTTCAAGCATGATCTTACCAGGTACTATGTATTTGGGAAGAAGCGACTTGATAAAATGTTCTCGGATTATCCCTGGATTGATCTGGATACTTGGGATATGTTTGCCAGGAGTCGACAGGATGGAGAATTTCAGGTTGGTTGATTAAGTTAATTTTGTATGCTTATTATAGATCATTTAACTGTATTTAATTATATATGTGTTTTTGTTTGAATAGGCTAAGGCAAATAAGGGTCGGCAGAATCAGGCGAAGAACGTCCACCGCCACACCATGTCTCAGGGTGGGTACCAGACTCGGATCGAGCAGATGATGGCGGATAGGCTGAGGGCGAAGCAGGAAGAGCACTCTGCTAGGATTGAAAGAGGAGAGGTGCCTGAGGGCACACCATCAAGTCCTCCGTCGGACATCGGCCGCGAGGATGTCACAGTTAGCCGTCGCATGACAAAGGCGGGATCTTTTAAAGTCGATGCCACTCGCGAAGTGGCGAGATAAGATTGTAAGTAAATAATTAACTTGATTTCAATTGATATTTGTATAGATATTTGCAACACTTTTCACTTGCACGTTTTTCATTTTTTTCATTGTAGATGGATCTTAAAGCAAAATCCTCCCGGGCGCATTCGTCCCTTACGGGCCGGCGATGCGTCTTGATGATTGCTCTAGGCAAGAAAGACCATCTGGTCGGGTTCTCGGTGTTCCTGGGAGCGTGACCATCAAACAATATTATGGCAAGTCTGCTTCACGGAGCGGGTGGTCAATGAAGCATCAATTTTGGCTGTGACACCTCGTGTCCAACCCGGCTATTACATCACATCGATGCAAGGCTTAATAGCCAACCCGGAATTCAAGCGGCGCTTGCCGAGAGAGCTTTCCTCTCGTCGGTACATCCCCAGGACACCGCGGGGGCTTGCCAACCCTTCACATGTGAGCACAAAGAGAGTTTTAGTAGGGCACATGTGGAGGGCGATGAGTTGGCGGCTAGGGAGGCGGGAGTTGGAAGTCCAGCGCCATGAGCATGAGTTGGAAATGAAAAGGCGTGAGCTTGAGTTGGACTCCAAGCGGCGTGAGCTCGAAATGTTAACAAAGGTATTTATTCATTATTAATGTCCAAATTAGTCAAATAATTACTTGTGTTTTTTTAATTATCAACAACTTATCTATTTTATTTTTCCTAAAGCTGAAGGCCAAGTCGGCGTCGGTGTCATTTGTCACCTATCACTCGTTTGTTCTCACTTGGTGAGGATTATGCGTTTGAGATTTTTGTATGTCCATTGGATCACGATGGATGGGTGGCACGCCCAGATCAACGAGAGGATATTTTCCTTCGTTGGTGGCGATCTCGGGAGCGCTGCTGCGAAATAACATCTCGGATGAGAACGGCAATGTCATCGGTCTACAGTGCACGTAAGTTAATTTTAATTTTATAACTTATTTATTTTTGGTATTTTTCCATTTAATAATTTATTTTAATTTCAATATATATATATATTATGTAATTAACATCCACACCTTTTCATATCTTAGGTATCTCCATCGTCTTGACTTGATAAAGGCGTTGCATCGGTTTACGGTTTCTTAGATCCGTCAATCCTTGTGCCGAATTCTTTGCTAAAGATTCAGTGAGGAAATACATAGGGAACTAGTTAGAAGACAATCAAAAAGAATTATATCTGGCTCCCTCTTTGTATGGAACGCCATTGGCAGTTGTTCATACTTCACCCGTCTAGGCATACTGTCATATTCTTCTGCTCTCTCCACCAAGATCCGCCACCGAAGGTGGTGGAAGCTGTAAATAAGTAAGTAACTAATCTTAAATTTAATTTAAGTTTTAATATCAGTTGTTTTTAGTTTATTACACACATGATCATGATATATGAGTTTGTTAATTGATCGACATGATTATTTGTTTATGATAGCGCGCTGAAGGCGACTAGCATAAGTTGCGCCAACGGGAGAAGTAGGACTTCTACGGCTAAAGCAAATCCTATATGGAACATCCTCAAGGTTTGGTAGTTTATTTATCAAATAATTAATATTATAATTACTAATTTATATGTATATTCAACTGACGTTGAAATTAATTTTGTTGGTAGTCTCGATTTCAAGCGACGGGTGGTCGTGCGGCTATTATGTGATGCTTCATATCTTTGAACATAGTCTACTGCATCTTTACGGATGGATGGAAGAAGGTAATATTTAAACAACTTGTTAAATTATATATTATAGTTTTGAAGATGACTTGCATTGATGTTATTGTTATTATTTGAACGTGTCTAGGCATTTATCGACCAATCGCCTATTGAAGAAGAAGAGTTAAGAGACTTGAGGATGCGCTTCGCTGAATTCTTCTTCAAGTATGCGGCTGAAAAAGGAATTGACAACATACCTCCGCACTACTTAGATGAATAGTTTTTTGTTAGACTTTAGAAACTAATTAATAACATGTATATATATATCCTTAGATAGTTTTGTTTTTAGACATTGGAACTAAAATTTATTTATATATATACATGGGTTTTGGGTTTAAGTCCCCCATTGTTCAATTTTCCTTTGCAATTCCGTAATGTGTGTGATATTACGTATTCTTGGGGGTGAATGCGGGGATAGGCTGAGGGGAGTGATATTTTAAAACTGAATTTAAAAAAAAATCTATTAGCGTCGGTTGTTTATTACAAGCGGCGTTAAAATGATACCTTTAGCGTCGAGTTCTTTATAACAAGCGGCGTTAGTTTTACCAAAATCAGCGTCCGTTGTCTTAAAGAAGCGGCGTTAATAGTTTTATGTTTAGCGTCGAGTTGTTTAAAAAGCGGCGTTAATTTTACAAAATTAGCGTCGAGTTTTGTTAAAAGCGGCGTTAATAGTTTTATATTTAGCGTCGGTTCTCAGCGGCGTTAAAATATTAACTATTAACGTCAGCTGTATTTACGTCGGTCAGTATTCTGACGTAAAAAATCAATTTTAACTGACGTAAAAAATACTTATTGCACTAGTGACTTCCCAGGAGGTCACCCATCCTAGTACTACTCTCGCCTAAGCACGCTTAACTACGGAGTTCTGATGGGATCCGGTGCATTAGTGCTAGTATGACCACACCTGTTAGTCTATGCGCGATCAAATCCTTTATACGCTTACTTACCGCGGATTGTCGAGCTTCCGTTACCCCTCGGGTTCCGGTCAGGCTCCGCTTCCGGATGGGGCTTCCGAGACATCAGGGACATGCCGGTAATTACCAGATTTGTTTTCTCGTGCTCCGAATGACCTGAGTTTTGACAGGGTGTGAGACGCCCCGACGTCCCATTAAAGAAAACCCAAAATATTAAAACCTAATTAGCGTTAAGCGAATATATTAAAACAGCGGAAAAATTTAAAACATAACATACATACATAATATATACATCTCAAATCCACGATCCGATGCTGAGTAGAGGGATTCCCATCAGTCGGATCCCAAAATGTACAAAACTGATAATCAAACAGAAAATAAAAACAACATCCTAAAAAGATGAGACGCACTGGCCATAGACTCTATACTCAACTATGAGGATCCACTGCTCGTCCTCCAACGTCAGGCTCATCCGAAGTCCAATCAAGTTCCTCCATGGCTGGAATCTCTGTAGGATCTTCTCATCACGATCACCAAAAAGAAACATATACAATATAGAGAAAATAGGGATAAGAAACCATATAACATCAAGCGTGGAAATGGTTTAGCAACATTTAATTAAATAACGGCACACTAAACATCCGTCTCCCCAGTATAAATATATATAACATAATCATCCTCAATCCACATCTATAATCTTTCCTCTACCCTCCATCATGATGCAATGCAAATGCTGTATGAATAATCTCTTCAGGTATCGGCCATATCCGGATATCACAACAATATAATCGACACGTCCCAGAGTCCCCGGCGCACACCCTCGTCCGCGGATGGAGAGTGCCCGCAAAGCAATGACACTATAGACGCACAACCCGGTGCACACCTCTGGACCACAATCCAGGATGCTCATGCAATGCATGAACTATAGCTGCGACTAAAATGAAATCATCTCTGGACGGTCCGCCGTTAGCCTATCCCCGGGAATTTTCCCTCCGAGGCATAGACCCCAATCGACCATGTTTCAGGTCCACTCGACCATGTTTCAGGTCCCTCATATCACAGACCATGTTTCAGGTCACCCCCTAATGCCCTAACCGGTCATCATAATCTCAGAGATAACCTCAAAATAATCTCATCTCATCACTCTCGTTCTCATATCACGATAATTATCTCTTTTAGGCACTACTATCTCATATAGTATGCAATCCCCAAATACATCCTCATGTCTCATATAACTTATGATTTACTCAATCCTCTAAGTACAATCATTACACTTATTCTATCATCATAATAATAATGATAATCACAACAACAACAACAACAACAACAACAACAACAACAACAACAACAACAACAACAATAATAATAATAATAATAATAATAATAATAATAATCATCCCATCAGTAGTAATATTAAAATAATAATTATGATAATAATAATAATAAGAAATATAATAAGTATAAACAAATATCACTTTCACATCAACCAGTCAAACATGATGATAAACGCACAATTTCTATATCATCATCGGTACCACTAAGTAGTCCCTAATGTGGTATAGACATTGTCCATTACTCGCTCTCATGTAGGGTTTGGGTCTCCCTACACCATTATCTAATTAAATGTAACCGCGCCGTTTCCGACGTTAAATAATTTCTTTCCCCCACCTGGAATGTCTTAGGCTAGCTCTGGGCAACGAAACGGACACTCCCTAAAATACCTCAAATCTGCCACGCACCATTCTACACCCTCCGGGGCTCCAAAAATTCACCTGAACACATCATTGTGAAGCACACGTTACGTGTAACCCAAATCTGAAGACGGAATTGGAAACCGATAAATGAATTGAAAGATAACCTCGATCGTGCCGTCGTAAACGGCATTTAGACATAAAAAAGACATAGGCTTACCTTAGCCTAATCAAGAAAAGAAAGATAAGGTAATGAAGTAGACATCGTGAGGATCACAACGGTATAATCAGAATTTTGATAGGACGAACGGATTGATCGGAATCGGCTCCGGAAATTCTTCCTCTCTCACTGCCCTTCTCTCTCTCTTTCTCTCTATACCTTATTATTTTCTTTCCATCAAACTTTCTATTTTTTTTCTTTCTGAGGCGTGAAGTAGTAGTATATATATATATGTAGATAAGAAAACCTTTTTTTTATCACCTTCTGCAATCCCGTAGTGTATCAATTGGTCAACATAATGGCGTGAATAAACAGGCAAGAGGTGGAATGAAAGAAAGAAAAACAAGAGGTGTTATGCTCTTAGTATGCGGCACAATTTGTAAAGGTGGAGGTGTCTTCATTACAGCAATTGCCGTGGCCACTAAGAAAGAAAAATTGTTTAGTTAAAGGTGCCATTACCTCACAAAGTGCCGTGTCCCCTAATCACCAAAAATATTGTTTAGTTAATAGGTACAAAATGAGTGATAAAATATTAAGCCTAAAATAAACATGTTTTTACTTTCTGGAATCTAAAAATAAAGATTGATAGATATACGTTTTCGAAATTCAAATTAGAGTAAAGATTAATAGTTAGACTGATCAACTAAGAAAATACTCGGTCCAAAATTTAATCTCCGATTAAGGTCAAACCAGTTTATTTTTAACTCTAAAATTAAATTGAATGAAAATATAAAAATGTTTTTCTCTTAAACATATTATTTAAAATATTTTTCTGTACTGGTAGTAATAGTAACAATAATGTAACTTATTGTCTAGTAAGTGTGCATCCACTGAAATAAGTCAGTGCTAACGCACCTAATAAAATAATTTGAGGAGAGTAATTTAATTACTCAAACTAAACCACATAACAAAATTAACAAACATCCAAATAAAATAATTAATCATATGTTTAATTATATTTTAACCGGTTAAATAGCGTAACTAAAAACGGGCTGTTACATTACTACCCCTCTTAAAAGAAATTCCGTCCTCAGAATTTACGTACCTCCGAAAAGATGTGGATACTGTTGCTGTATATCCGTCTCACGCTCCCATGTAGCATCTCCAGTAATCTCATCCCAAATGACCTTAACCAAAGGAATCTGTCTACCACGGAGTTCTTTAATCCTTCTATCTGCGATCTTAACCGGTAAAGCCTCATATTCTAGATTCTCTCGGAGTTGTATATATTCAGGCTCAAGTACATGAGAAGGATTAGGGTAATATTTTCTCAACTGGGAAACATGGAAGACATCGTGAAGGTTGGAAAGGTAAGGCGGTAAGGCTATCTGGTAAGCTACTAGACCAATTCGTCGAAGAATCTGAAA
Organism: Sophora flavescens; assembly: GCA_030762895.1. NCBI lineage: Eukaryota > Viridiplantae > Streptophyta > Magnoliopsida > Fabales > Fabaceae > Sophora > Sophora flavescens. The sequence goes on from JAUPTC010001199.1 coordinate 14,019, forward strand.
TGGTCCAATGAATCGGGGAGTGAGTTTTCTAGACTTTATAGCTCTGCCAATTCCGGTCTTCGGAGTGACTCTCAAGAACACGTGATCACCTTCTTGGAATTCTAAGGGTCTCCTCCTCTTGTTACTGTAGCTTCTCTGCCGATCCTGGGCTTCCTTCATTTTCTCTCTTATTTTCCTAACTTGTTCTGTTGTTTGTTGCACCACATCAGGACCCAACACTTGGCTCTCGCCAGTCTCATACCAACATAATGGAGTCCTACACTTTCTCCCATACAGAGCCTCATACGGTGCCATCCCGATGCTACTGTGGAAACTGTTATTGTATGTGAACTCAATCAATGGTAGGAATTCATCCCAACTGCCAACATGTTCCAACACACAAGCTCTTAAAAGATCTTCCAATGATTGAATTGTCCTTTCAGACTGTCCATCCGTCTGAGGATGATAAGCAGAACTCATCCTCAACTTTGTTCCCAAAGCATCGTGTAACTGTCTCCAAAATCTAGATGTAAATCTAGGATCACGGTCGGAGACAATACTCGACGGCACACCGTGCAACCTCACTACTTCCTTGATATAGATATGGGTCAACCTTTCAAGACTATAACTTTCACCAATAGGTAAAAAGTGAGCACACATCGTCAACCTATCAATGATAACCCAAATCGCATCAAACCTCTTCGGAGTTCGTGGTAATCCAACCACAAAGTCCATCGCTATACTATCCCATTTCCACTCTGGGATATCCAAGGATTGCAACAACCCAACGTCTTTTGATGTTCTATCTTAGCTTTCTGACATACTGATGAGCCTCTGTTTGACTGGTTTTATAACTAGTAAAGACCTTGGCTTTGTGCTTATTTTATATCATTTTTACCCAAATTAGACTTGATTGTTTCTAAGTAGTATTTTGAGTCTGTAAATTGTTTTTAAGTTAATTTAGTTGATTTAGAGTGAATAAAGTATTTACTTTTATTTTCTGTTTTTCAGGTTAATAAAATAAAATAAAATAAATCTGGAGCCACTCGCCCCGCGAAGGATCTCTCGCCCCGCGAGTCATGCAAGCCTGAAAAGTCAGAGACGATCACGGTTTACCCGTGTTGAAGATCACGGCCGTGGCAGTTTTGAAGTTGAAGCGTTCGCCTCGCGAGAATTCTTTCGCCTCGCGAATACTTGAAAGTCAGAAGCCATCACGGTTTGGGCATGTTGAAGGTCACGGGCATTACAGTTGAGAATTTGAAGCGTTCGCCTCGCGAAGATATGCTCGCCTCGCGAGAAGACAAAGAGTTGCAGACCTTTCGCATAATTCGCCTCGCGAGCAGTGCTTCGCCTCGCGAGTACTTGGATTTCAGAAGTTGTATATAAACTGCTCTATGGCAGAATGAAAGGGTGGCTAGTCAGTTTTGGCTAAGTCTCAGTTAGTAGTTTTCAGTAGTTTATTTCTTTTCTTTTGTGTTTTACTTTTGTAATGGAGAATTAGTCTCCTAGATTAATCTACTGTAATTGGTTTCTGTTAACACTTGAGGTTTTGTATTCCATGATTAGTTGCTTTTCTCTTTTCAATGCCATACTGTATGTTTCTGTTTGTTATTTCAGGAATATATAGTGTTGTATTGTTTCATTTCGGTGATGTTATGTTCCTATATATAATCGCGTTTGTTATTTCGCGTGTGTTCATTCATGTTCGTTTGTTCATGAGAGCTTAACCCCGTTTGTTATTTCGGGAATAGGAACATACATCTGTAGTAGCGGTTTTCGTTTCTTAATTGTTGCTACAACCGGGAGGGGATTAGTATCTGTTTAGGATTTGCATGAACCAATGATAGTGGGAATCCAAAAGCAGTAGGTTAATCGCTTTAGCTTATTTGGTAACTGCTCTATTTTCTTGCTTTGTTTTCTGTTTTGCTTCTTTAATTTAGTTTCAATCTCAAAACCCCCAATTCTAACTTTTTCTAACTTTTTCATTAATAATAACAACACCTAAAGAGTCCTTGAGAGGCGATCAGAGTTGTCGCACTTTACTGCATTATTTGGTAAACGCTCGTTCTTTTTGGCGCGTGGCCCCAGTGCGGTCAAAAATTGGCGCCGTTGCCGGGGACTCTGGTTTGTTGTTATTAGCAGAAAATAATTTTTGAAAAAAAAAAAACTTTTTGCTTTGCTAATTAGTTTTGTCTGCTTTGTCCGGTCTGTAAATTTTATTTTCCCCCATGGATAATTACATGTATGGATATTTGCCTAATGTTTATTATGAACCACCACCTTGCATGTATTATCCTAATTTTAGTGAGCCACCACCATACTATCCTAGCCAAGTGACCACCTCTGCACCTTCCAAACCTTCACAGAGCACCTTGGATGAGATTGCTTCAATGCTACAACAAATGGAAGAGAACAATCAACGGATGGCATACAATCTTGAATTTCAACAGAGGATGGAGGCAATGGAGGCAAGTAATCGTGAAGCCCAACAGAGGGACCAAGCTGAATCTCAAAAGTTGTGGGCTCTAATTGATCAAGTTACCGCCAACTCGGCTGCGATGCTAACTCCACAGCCCCTTGAGGAACATAAGGACTTACAGATGGTTATTCCTGAAAATACTTTTGATAATAATTCTGATGATAATGTTTCTGTTGATGATGGTTTATGTGTTGAATCCCCTGATCCTAATGCTTGTTATTGTGACGGAACTGCTTTGTGTGTTGAATGTTTCTGAGGTTTATACTTTTCGGGAAAAATAGAAAATGCGGATCGTTTTGCGGGTTTGTTACATTCGGGAAACTTAGATCGGGGAGGATCAAGAGGGCGTCTGCTCCCCGTGCACGAAGATAAAGAAGAACCTTTGGGAGTAGATGATTCAAGTAAAACAATTGAATGTGTTGAGAGTAATGGGGTGGATGAATTGATTGAAGAATTCCCAGGACATTCTAACTTTTTTCGATTCATTTTCTTGTAATATATGTACTAACTCTAACCCTTGTGTGGTGTGTGCTTTGAAATTTCTGCGTGTATAGCAGGTGAAAATTTTGTTAGTGCAGTGGATGAAGACATTGCAGAAGTTGAAGCAACACCAGTAACATTCTCTAACTGTTTACCACTTCCCCCTGAGGAACCAGCTCTGGATTTTGCACCCTTGGATTTGGCACCCTGGCCAGTCCAAGAGGTTGAGCCCCACTTCTATTGGGGAGACTTTATTGAGAAGGAGGTCATCTGTGACCCGAGAGGGAGTGAGAAGTCCGCCGCACTCGGCGAAGCTGTCATAATTATCAAGTGCTCACCTCCACAAAAAGGCTGCAAGTTAGGGAAGCTTGGAATGAATTTCAGTCCTTTGGCCACCATGTGGGCCTCATGCTACAAGCAATGGGATCCTGGTGGAACCGCCCTTAATGAGTTTTCTTAACCCTTTCTCCTTTTTAATTTTCTTTTGCTTTGTTTTAATTCTGTTTTATTTTTAATAAAGCTCCTGAATAATTTGTGAAGCTCAGGAGTTGTGTTTGTGTCTTGGTTATGGCAAGTTTGATGGATTTGGTTGAATTTGCATAGATGGATTGCATGATAGTGTTGACTGTTTTCCCCTAGGATTTGAGAAAAATTTTTGAAAAATGATCCCCATATGATTGAAAACCGAACTTTGAGATTTTGTTATGATGGCATGATTTATGATAAGTTTGGGGTGATAGGAAGCACACACTAGGGATAGAATCTCTTTCAAACAATTTGCATAAATGTCCAGGTGAGGTTTTGAGCCTCCAACATGTTTTAAATTGTGTGAAAATCGCTTTTTAAGTTGCACTTTCCTGAATTTGCTTGAATCTCTTTTTGGTTTGCATGATTATGTGTTTGCTTCAGATGATTTAGGCATTTTATTTGTAAATAACTACTTAGCCTAAAATAACCAATTCCTAATGCATGTTCCTTAGTTAGCCCCATTGAGCCTATTAGACTGTTAATTCTTGATAACCTAATGTTATAAGCCCAAAAATCTGGAAAACCATGTTAACCCGATCTTAGGATTAGGAGAGCATGTAATCTTAGAATGGGTGCAAGAAACTAAAGTTTGGGGTGGCTGCAAGGTGTAATATGTTGTTTGGGATTGAAAAAAAAAAAGAAAAAAAGAAAAAAGAAAAAAGAAAAATTTATGTGAAAAAAAAAAGAAAAGAAAAGAAAAACAGAAAAACAGAAAAAAATAAAAGTGCAAAAATGCCAAAAAGAAATAAAAAGGCTGTAGCCACCCAGAAGTGTAAAGAAAAAATAAAGAAAGGAACTTGAGTGAATTTCAAAGTGTAAAAATGTTTCATGCTCTCTTAGTTCCTAGGGTCTTCAGCCTAGTACTTTTGTATATCCTACCCTTAGCCAGGCCCCATTACAACGCATAAAAGACCTTATGATGTTGCTTGCATGTTTTCTGTGGGAGTCATTTAGAGATGAAAATCAAATTTATGGGAAGTGCTCTTAAAAGTGAAACTGAGTGAAATGTTGATAGCCTGACACAAACTGAGCGATTGAGTGAACACAAATTTCCCTTGTGAGGAAGGCAGTTGTTTGAATTTGGTGATCTCCTTCTTGTGTGTAACTTAGATCCCCTGCTTAGATTAATGATTGTTTGAATGATGAAATTCTCAACTGTTTAGAATAAATGAATGTGGGGATTGGATTGTTTTGCTTGTAAGGGGGGAACATGGAAAGAAAAATTCTCTTGAAAAATTGCTTGAAATCTGTGTGAAAGTTAATTGAGTCCTTAAGCTTGCCATGTTTTGCCAGGTCTTGAGTCTTTTTATGTTTTTGAGTGTAGTTTGCTTGGGGACAAGCAAAGTTTAAGTTTGGGGTATTTTGATGAGCCTCTGTTTGACTGGTTTTATAACTAGTAAAGACCTTGGCTTTGTGCTTATTTTATATCATTTTTACCCAAATTAGACTTGATTGTTTCTAAGTAGTATTTTGAGTCTGTAAATTGTTTTTAAGTTAATTTAGTTGATTTAGAGTGAATAAAGTATTTACTTTTATTTTCTGTTTTTCAGGTTAATAAAATAAAATAAAATAAATCCGGAGCCACTCGCCCCGCGAGTCATGCAAGCCTGAAAAGTCAGAGACGATCACGGTTTACCCGTGTTGAAGATCACGGCCGTGGCAGTTTTGAAGTTGAAGCGTTCGCCTCGCGAATACTTGAAAGTCAGAAGCCATCACGGTTTGGGCACGTTGAAGGTCACGGGCATTACAGTTGAGAATTTGAAGCATTCGCCTCGCGAAGATATGCTCGCCTCGCGAGAAGACAAAGAGTTGCAGACCTTTCGCATAATTCGCCTCGCGAGCAGTGCTTCGCCTCGCGAGTACTTGGATTTCAGAAGTTGTATATAAACTGCTCTATGGCAGAATGAAAGGGTGGCTAGTCAGTTTTGGCTAAGTCTCAGTTAGTAGTTTTCAGTAGTTTATTTCTTTTCTTTTGTGTTTTACTTTTGTAATGGAGAATTAGTCTCCTAGATTAATCTACTGTAATTGGTTTCTGTTAACACTTGAGGTTCTGTATTCCATGATTAGTTGCTTTTCTCTTTTCAATGCCATGCTGTATGTTTGTTTGTTATTTCAGGAATATATAGTGTTGTATTGTTTCATTTCGGTGATGTTATGTTCCTATATATAATCGCGTTTGTTATTTCGCGTGTGTTCATTCATGTTCGTTTGTTCATGAGAGCTTAACCCCGTTTGTTATTTCGGGAATAGGAACATACATCTGTAGTAGCGGTTTTCGTTTGTTAATTGTTGCTACAACCGGGAGGGGATTAGTATCTGTTTAGGATTTGCATGAACCAATGATAGTGGGAATCCAAAAGCAGTAGGTTAATCGCTTTAGCTTATTTGGTAACTGCTCTATTTTCTTGCTTTGTTTTCTGTTTTGCTTCTTTAATTTAGTTTCAATCTCAAAACCCCCAATTCTAACTTTTTCTAACTTTTTCTGTTAATAATAACAACACCTAAAGAGTCCTTGAGAGACGATCCGAGTTGTTGCACTATACCGTATTATTTTGTAAACGCTCGTTCTTTTTGGCGCGTGGCGACAGCGCGGTCACATACCAAACATGATAGAACATATTCCGCCACTTCTTTCTTCATCCTTGGCCACCAAAACATCTTCTTCAAGTCTTGGTACATCTTGGTGGCTCCTGGGTGGAAACTCAGCTTACTTTTATGTGCCTCTTATAAGATCATATTCCTAATCTCTAAGTTCTCTGGCACACATATACGATCCTTAAACCTTAACACTCCATCTGATCCTCTCCTAAACTCTGAAACTTTACCCTCATCTATACCTCGATTCACATCCCCCAAATATTCATCCTGACCCTGCTTATTCTTAAGGTCTCTCAAAAACTCACTACTGATGGTGATCATACTTAAACATATTCTATCCTCCATCAGATCCATACCTAGGTTCAAATCTCTAAACTGCTCAAGCAACTCCATCTCTTTCACCATCATTGCAGATACGTGCAATGATTTCCGACTTAGTGCATTTGCCACAACATTAGCCTTTCCTGGATGGTATTGAAGATCAAACTCATAGTCCTTAATGAATTCCATCCATCTACATTGTCTCATGTTCAGCTCCTTCTGATCAAACAAATACTTTAAACTCTTGTGATCACTGAACACATTAAACTTAACTCCATAAAGATAGTGTCGCCATATCTTCAATGCGAACACTATGGCTGCTAACTCGGATCATGGGTTGGGTAATTCCTTTCATGAACTCTCAATTGTCGGGACGCATAAGCCACAACTCGTCCCTCTTGCATCAAAACACAACCCAATCATTGATACGACGCGTCACAGTATACGTCAAACTGTCCTAATGGATCTGGCAACGTTAGCACAGGAGACGTAGTCAACTTCTCCTTTAGCTTCTGAAAACTCTCTTCACACTTCTTTGTCCAAACGAACGTCGTACCTTTTCTCGTTAACTGCGTCATAGGCAATGCAATCTTTGAGAAACCCTCAATGAACCTCCTGTAATACCCAGCTAATCCTAGGAAACTCCTCACCTCACTCACTGACTTAGGACTCTCCCATTTAATCACGGCCTCTACCTTAACTGGATCAACAACTATCCCTTTCTTGTTGATTACATGCCCTGGAAACTGTACTTCCTCTAACCAAAATTCACACTTGGATAGCTTAGCATACAACTGCCTATCTCTCAACACCTGTAACACCACTCTCAGGTGTTCCTCGTGTTCTTCCCGACTACGGGAATAGATAAGAATATCATCTATAAACACCACAACAAACTTGTCAAGGAACGGTCTAAAAATTCTATTCATGTAATCCATGAACACCACTGGAGCATTAGTTACGCCAAAAGGCATAACTAGGTACTCATAGTGTCCATACCTTGTCCTAAAAGCGGTCTTAGGTACATCCTCCTTCTTCACCCTTATCTGATGGTATCCTGATCTTAAATCTATCTTGGAAAACACCGAAGCTCCTTTCAACTGATCCATCAAATCATCTATCCTAGGCAACGGATATTTGTTCTTGATTGTAACTTTATTCAACTGCCTACAATCCGTGCACAACCTAGAAGTTCCGTCCTTTTTCTTGACAAACAATACCGGTGCTCCCCAAGGCGAAACACTCGGTCTGATGAATTCCTTCTTCATCATGTCATCCAGCTGTTTCTTCAACTCTGCCAACTCTACTGGTGACATCCTATAAGGAGCTACTGAAATAGGTCCAGCCCCTGGTATGAGATCTATAGCGAACTCCACCTCCCTCTCTGGTGGCAAACCTGGAACATCAGGAGGGAAAACCTCAGGAAACTCTCTAGCAATAGGCAGAGAATCTATACTCGAAGTCTCCTTAGCTTCCAAAGAGAAAAGCATCACATACTGCTGAGAACCGCAACCCCTCATAGTTGCTCCTTCATTGGCAGATACTATGCTAGAAGGCTCAATAAAAGATAAAGTCTTTCTGGCACAGTCTAGCATTACATGGTTAGCCGAAAGCCAATCCATGCCCAGAATAACGTCTATCTGCTGCATAGGCAAACAGATGAGATCTACTAGGAATGCCCTATTTTCAACAACTATAGGACACTTTGTAAGCAAGCGGACATAGTGATCAAAGGATCCATTGGTAGGGGTGGACACTTTGTCAAAGTATATGGTAGGCTGAGAAGCGGGCAAATGTAAATGATCTACGCACTCATGGGACACAAAAGAATGTGTAGCGCTGAATCAAACAACACGGGGAGAGTCGCCGGATATTAAACACATACCTTGAATAAGATCTGCAGATTGAGAGGACTCGAGATCCTCTCATTTGTAAACACTCTCCCTGTGGCACGAGGTCTGGCCGTCTGTCGTCCCATTAGGAACCCCTCTCCCGGGTCCTTCTTCGAAACCACTGGCTCCTCTGAAACTACCAGCTCCTCTGCGGCATTCTTTGATTCTTTGGCATTCTTCTCTTTTGTATCGCTCCTGTCTACAATCCCTAGCAAAATGACCTAGTTTGCCACAGATGTAGCAACCAGATCTATCTGTACAATCCCTGATATAATGTGGGCCTCCGCATCTGAAACACACTGGGACCCTCTGCTGCTGACCCACTCTGGTAACTGGTACTGATGTCTGAGTGCTCTGTCCTGGTCTAACGTATGGTCCTCTCCTCCACTGAGAACCTCCATCACCTCTCCTCTACTGACCTGCTCTGATAGGACCCCCACTACGCTGCTGTCTCTGCTCTGCAGCCTGCCTCCTGTCCATGCTCTCAATAGCACTGGCCCTCTCCACCATCTCTGGAAAGCTCAAAATATCCAAGGGTACTATAGCCCTCCTCAACTCATGCCGTAAACCCTCCTCGAATCTTCGACACATCCAGTCCTCATCTGGAAACCTCTGGTAGTACTCAAAAAACTGTATCAGGGCCTCGAATCTAGCTGCGTAATCACCAACAGATCGGTCTCCCTGCTGGAGACTCATGAATTCTCTCTCCTTCTCGCGTCTGACTAATCGCTGGAAGTATTTCTCAAAGAAACACTCTCTGAACAGCTCCCAACTGATGAGTCTGCCCTCAGCCTCTAACAATCTCCTCTTGCCTCTCCACCATGACTCAGCCCCTCCGGTCATCATGAAGGCGGCATAGGTCACCTTCCGATCATCTCTGCATCTCATAGTATCAAAGATCTTCTCGAGTTCCTGAATCCACCACTCTGCTCGCTCTGGATCATACTCTCCACCAAACTGTGGTGGCTTACCTTTGAGAAAGGTAGCCAATCCTGCATCCTCAGAATCGGCGGCCATCCTCCTATCATGCCGCTCTTGTAGTTACTGCCTCTCTCTGTACCCTCGAGGCATTCTGCTGCGCTGCTCCTGTGAGCAGATGCTAACTCGCGGATAGTCCGAAGAGTCTCAGCGGACTCTCCTCCACCTCCAATCCCTGCCTCTGGCCGATGGGGCTCATCCTCTACACCCTCTATCGCTCTACCACCACCCCGTCTGCCACGTCCTCGAGCCATGATCCTGTTAAAAGAAATCATTAGCCCCCATCAATATGACATATAATACTACATAAAACTGGAATATAAATACTATATGCCATAGAGATGTCGCGTCGGACTCATTACCCAACTTCTAAACATAGTTGTTATCCGATGTGGATTCAACTAAATGGCCAGTTCACCCTAATCTTAGTGCTCACAGTCCGTTTCAGAACCGAACTGCTCTGATACCACTAAATGAGACGCCCCGACGTCCCATTAAAGAAAACCCAAAATATTAAAACCTAATTAGCGTTAAACGAATATATTAAAACAGTGGAAAAATTTAAAACATAACATACATACATAATATATACATCTCAAATCCCCGATACGATGCGAGTGAGGGAATCCCATCGATCGGATCCCAAAATGTACAAAGCTGATAATCAAACGAAAAATAAAAACAACATCCTAAAAAGATGAGGCCCTGGCCATAGACTCTATACTCAACTATGAGGATCCACTGCTCGTCCTCCAACGTCAGGCTCATCCGAAGTCCCATCAAGTTCCTCCATGGCTGGAATCTCTATAGGATCTTCTCATCACGATCACCAAAAAGAAACATATACAATATAGAGAAAATAGGGATAAGAAACCATATAACATCAAACGTGGAAATGGTTTAGCAACATTTAATTAAATAACGGCACACTAAACATCCGTCTCCCCGGTATAAATATATATAACATAATCATCCTCAATCCACATCTATAATCTTTCCTCTACCCTCCATCATGATGCAATGCAAATGCTGTATGAATAATCTCTTCAGGTATCGGCCATATCCGGATATCACAACAATATAATCGACACGTCCCAGAGTCCCCGGCGCACACCCTCGTCCGCGGATGGAGAGTGCCCACGCAAAGCAATGGCACTATAGACGCACAACCCGATGCACACCTCTGGACCACAATCCAGGATGCTCATGCAATGCATGAACTATAGCTACGACTAAAATGAAATCATCTCTGGACGGTCCGCCGTTAGCCTATCCCCGGGAATTTTCCCTCCGAGGCATAGACCCCAATCGACCATGTTTCAGGTCCACTCGACCATGTTTCAGGTCCCTCATATCACAGACCATGTTTCAGGTCACCCCCTAATGCCCTAACCGGTCATCATAATCTCAGAGATAACCTCAAAATAATCTCATCTCATCACTCTCGTTCTCATATCACGATAATTATCTCTGTTAGGCACTACTATCTCATATAGTATGCAATCCCCAAATACATCCTCATGTCTCATATAACTTATGATTTACTCAATCCTCTAAGTACAATCATTACACTCATTCTATCATCATAATAATAATGATAATCACAACAACAACAACAACAACAACAACAACAACAACAACAACAACAACAACAATAATAATAATAATAATAATAATAATAATAATAATAATAATAATAATAATAATCATCCCATTAGTAGTAATATTAAAATAATAATTATGATAATAATAATAATAAGAAATATAATAAGTATAAACAAATATCACTTTCACATCAACCAGTCAAACATGACGATAAACGCACAATTTCTATATCATCATCGGTACCACTAAGTAGTCCCTAATGTGGTATAGACATTGTCCATTACTCGCTCTCATGTAGGGTTTGGGTCTCCCTACACCATTATCTAATTAAATGTAACCGCGCCGTTTCCGACGTTAAATAATTTCTTTCCCCCACCTGGAATGTCTTAGGCTAGCTCTGGGCAACGAAACGGACACTCCCTAAAATACCTCAAATCTGCCACGCACAGTTCTACACCATCCGGGGCTCCAAAAATTCACCAGAACACATCATTGTGAAGCACACGTTACGTGTAACCCAAATCTGAAGACGGAATTGGAAACCGATAAATGAATTGAAAGATAACCTCAGTACCGTCGCCGACGGCATTTAGACATAAAAAGGACATAGGCTTACCTTAGCCTAATCAAGAAAAGAAAGATAAGGTAATGAAGTAGACATCGTGAGGATCACAACGGTATAATCAGAATTTTGATAGGACGAACGGATTGATCGGAATCGGCTCCGGAAATTCTTCCTCTCTCACTGCCCTTCTCTCTCTCTTTCTCTCTATACCTTATTATTTTCTTTCCTTCAAACTTTCTATTTTTTTTCTTTCTGAGGCGTGAAGTAGTAGTATATATATATGTAGATAAGAAAACCTTTTTTTTATCACCTTCTGCAATCTCGTAGTGTATCAATTGGTCAACATAATGGCGTGAATAAACAGGCAAGAGGTGGAATGAAAGAAAGAAAAACAAGAGGTGTTATGCTCTTAGTATGCGGCACAATTTGTAAAGGTGGAGGTGTCTTCATTACAGCAATTGCCGTGGCCACTAAGAAAGAAAAATTGTTTAGTTAAAGGTGCCATTACCTCACAAAGTGCCGTGTCCCCTAATCACCAAAAATATTGTTTAGTTAATAGGTACAAAATGAGTGATAAAATATTAAGCCTAAAATAAACATGTTTTTACTTTCTGGAATCTAAAAATAAAGATTGATAGATATACGTTTTCGAAATTCGAATTAGAGTGAAGATTAATAGTTGGACTGATCAACTAAGAAAATACTCGGTCCAAAATTTAATCTCCGATTAAGGTCAAACCAGTTTATTTTTAACTCTAAAATTAAATTGAATGAAAATATAAAAATGTTTTTCTCTTAAACATATTATTTAAAATATTTTTCTGTACTGGTAGTAATAGTAACAATAATGTAACTTATTGTCTAGTAAGTGTGCATCCACTGAAATAAGTCAGTGCTAACGCACCTAATAAAATAATTTGAGGAGAGTAATTTAACTACTCAAACTAAACCACATAACAAAATTAACAAACATCCAAATAAAATAATTAATCATATGTGTAATTATATTTTAACCGGTTAAACACCGTAACTAAAAACGGGTTGTCTAGGCCACTTTTCCTATTTTCGAAGTATTTTCTCCGCATCATAATTACCAGGACGGGTGCGGCTTTCTGACAGTCGTGGTCCCATATTTTTTAAAATTCATTTGACACTGTTTCCAACTTTTCCGGCATCTTCCGGTGGTTCTTTATGCTGGGGTTTGGCGTTTCCGCGGTCCGGAGGGCCCCGCATCGCCGACCGGCGGGGGCACTCGTTTGATGCCGTTTACGGTCTCCCGCCTTCGGTGTTTTGGCGACCCCGGCTTTCCGTAGCCATGCTCTGGGTCGGCCGATAAAGTTGTTGGGAAAAAGAGGTGCAACACGAGGACTTCCCAGGAGGTCACCCATCCTAGTACTACTCTCGCCCAAGCACGCTTAACTACGGAGTTCTGATGGGATCCGGTGCATTAGTGCTGGTATGACCGCACCTGTTAGTCTATGCGCGATCAAATCCTTTATACGCATACTTACCACGGATTGTCTAGCTTCCGTTACCCCTCGGGTTCCGGTCAGGCTCCGCTTCCGGATGGGGCTTCCGAGACATCAGGGACATGCCGGTAATTACCAGATTTGTTTTCACGTGCTCCGAATGACCTGAGTTTTGACAGCGTGGCATGAAAAAACCCAAGGAACGAGGCCCATAGGTCTGTTGGACCCATGGGCACCAACCGATTCTGTCCAAACGGCACCGTCTAGGCCACTTTTCCTATTTTCGAAGTATTTTCTCCACATCATAATTACCAGGACGGGTGCGGCTTTCTGACAGTCGTTGTCCCATATTTTTTAAAATTCATTTGACACTGTTTCCAACTTTTCCGGCATCTTCCGGTGGGTCTTTATGCTGGGGTTTGGCGTTTCCGCGGTCCAAGGGGCCCCGCACCGCCGACCGGCGGGGGCACTCGTTTGATGCCGTTTACGGTTTCCCGCCTTCGGTGTTTTGGCTACCCCGCCTTGCCGGAGTCGTGCTCTGGGTCGGCCGATAAAGTTGTTGGGAAAAAGAGGTGCAACACGAGGACTTCCCAGGAGGTCACCCATCCTAGTACTACTCTCTCCCAAGCACGCTTAAATGCGGAGTTCTTATGGG
>JAUPTC010001200.1:0-27546 GCA_030762895.1 Sophora flavescens
GAAGTCCAGCGCCATGAAGCGTGATTGGAAATGAAAAGGCGTGAGCTTAAGTTGGACTCAAAAACGCCGTGAGCATCGGAAATGTTAGCAAAGGTGGTTATTCATTATTAATGTCCAAATTAGTCAAATAATTACTTTATGTTTTTTTTAATTATCAAAAACTTATATATTTTATTTTTCCTAAAGCGATGAAGGCTGTCTACTCGCGTCGATGTCGCTAGTCACCCATCACTGCTTGTTCTCATTGGAGAGATTATGCGTTTTGAGATTTTAGATATGACCACGGATCAAGTCATGGAGGCACGCCAGCACCGAGGATATTACAGGACTGCGCATGAGCATATGATGCTCAATGATCACCCGGTGCCGTAGTTAATTTTTAATTTTATAACTTGTTTATTTTGATATTTTCCATTTAATAATTTATTTTAATTTCACACCATATTATGCAATTAACACTCCACCTTTTCATATCTTAGTATCTCCATATTCACTGACTTGATAAGGCGTTGCATCGATTTCTGATTTATTAGATAAATCAAATCCCTTATGGGGTTCTGTTTGGCGATGCATTGAAGGAAATGTGCCAAGGGAACTTGTTGGGGAGACAATCGAAAAAGAATTATCTTGGGCTCTGCTGGCATGGATGGCCATTGGCAGTGTTTGGTGCTTTGCGATACAGGCGTCGCCGTGTGTCCTATTTCTGCTCCACCATGATCCGCCCTTTGAGAGAAGGTGGAGGCTGTAAATATGTAAGTAACTAATCTTCGTTAATTCAAGTTTTAATATCGGTTGTTTTTAGTTTATTTGCATGATATATGAGTTTGTTAATTGATCGACATGATTATTTATTGTGTGCGCGCGGCGAAGGCGAAGTAGCATGGGGTGCGCAACCAGGAGAGAAATGAGACTTCTAAAGGCTAAAGCAAATCTTTGTATCTGAATATCATTAAAGTTTGGTAGTTTATTTATCAAATAATTATTATTATAATTACTAATTTATGTGTATATTAACTTCGGTGAAATTAATTTTGTTGGTAGTCTCATTTTAGCATTATTGACAGGTTGGTCGTGCGGCTATTATGTGATGCTTAAATGTCTTGAACCCATAATCTTGGCATCTATTAGGATGGATGGAAGAAGGTAATATTTAAGCAACTTGTTAGAAATTATGTATTATAGTTTTGAAGATGACTTGCATTGATGTTATTGTTGTTATTCCCAGGCGATGTCTGGGCATTTATCGATGTCGCTGTTGAGGTGAGTTGGGAACTTGAGGATCTTGTTGCTGAATTCTGCTTAACAAGTATGTGGGTTTGAAAAATGAATTGTAACTATACCTCCATACCTCTTTTTAGATAAATAGTTTTTATTAGACTTTAGAAATAATTGTGGCATTGCTTATATATATATGCTTAGATAGTTTTGTTTTTAGACTTGGAACTAAAATTTATTTATATATACATGGTTTTGGTTTTAGAAAGTCCCCCATTGTTCAATTTTCCACTTTTTCTCGATTACGTAATGTGTGTTTGATATTACATATTCTTTCTTTGAGGCTGAATACATGGATAATTTGAAGTGATATTTTAAAACTGAATTTAAAAAAAAAAAACTATTAACGTCGATTTATCGAACAAGCGGCGTTGGCAATATTTTATAAAATATACGATGCCTTATGCAGTGAGTTGTTTGTACAATGACGTTAGTCAGTTTTCGCGTGATTCTTTATAATATTGGCATTAGTTTATAAAATCGCGTCCGTTGTATTAAAAGAAGCGGCGTTAATAGTTTTGAATTTAGCGTCAGTTGTTAAAACCGGCGTTAATTTTACAAATTAACGCGTCGGTTTTGTTAAGGCGGCATTGACGGTGTTTATATTTAGCGTCGGTTCTCGAAGCGGCGTTAAAACCTTCTACTAACGTCCATTTGTGTTCACGTCAGTCGGTATTACGGCCCAGTAAAATGGAAATTTTAACTGGCCGTAAAAGCACTTATTACTAGTGTGTTTTGGGTTAAGTCTTTAGGTTGTATGCGACCGGCGTGAAATTTTCTACAAAGGATTTTTGTGCATACAAAATGAGGAACTTATTCCTTTCCGTCGGATATAGACCACCCAATTGCGGTTTGTTTTTTTTAACCACTCATATCTCGACAACTTTCTTCCTCCAAAGAATTCAATCCACTACCTAATCACAGAGGCAGGGTCCTCGAGAAAAACATAACGGAGATGGATGGAAGTTCTTTCCCGACTCTACAGCTTAGGTGTTTATACTTGTCTTGATCAACACATCCTCCACCACCTTGTCTTCATCATTATTCAAGCGGGATGACGTACTTCAAGGGATTTGACCATGTTCTAAAACTTCTTCCTCCTCCGCATCTCTTATTCTAAATTCCTCAACCCGTAGAAGTAGCTTCGATGAATCTTGAAATGTTTGTTGAATACTCCATCTGACAATGATTCAGTTGGAATTCACACTCATATCTGTATGCCAGTTCTGCTTAGATGTCCCATTGCTTCAAAAACATTGAATGTCACTTTCTCATCTTTGGTTTCCTGGCCTGCTCCTTGGTGCACATATCAGTCAAAACTTTTACCCGTGGCTGAAATGGCAGCCCGAGAATCAATGAGTTTCTGTGTTGCCAATATCCGACACCACAAAGTCTACTGGGAAAGATAAACTTGCCTACCTTTACCAACAAATCCTCCACCACACCATAAGGATAAGTAATGGGCGATCGCCGGTGGAGAAAGCTGCGATTTGGCTTGGCTTCACCCGATTCCTAAATTCTTGAAGATGGGCGCTTAATATTGATACTTGCGCCCGAATCACGCGAGGCTTTTCTAATGTTCAAATGACCAATACTTTATGGAATGGTAAGCTACCGAATCTTCGTTTCACCGGTAACTTCCTTTGGAGTATAGCACTACATTCTTTCGTGAACATAACAGTCTTCTCATTCCCCTTCCATTCCTGCTTGTTATAAAGAATCTCATGAACTTGGCGTTGAAGGCGTTTGTTGAAGCTTCGGCAAGAGGGATGTTAGTTGCGACTTTTTGAAACGTCCAGAACTTGGAGAGTGGTTGATCCTTCACCTCCTTTTCAACCTTTGGGGATATGGTATCTTGAAATATGGGGGCAACTCGCTAGGATTATCCAACTTTTCAAAATTTACTTTTTATTACTTCTTTGTTGAAGCTATTTACATCCTGTGTGCTCTCTCTGGTTCTTCAACTCAACAATAATAGGACTAAGGTAATACCAGAGTCTCTAGTTCTTCATCCGTTATATCTTCAATGATCACTCATCAACTCCTCCCAACTCTTTCTTTTCTCTACTCTTTTTTTTTTTCCTCACTTTTTCTCTTTTTATTTTCTCTCTCTTTTCTTGGAACCACCTTCGCACTTCTTGTAAAGTGCTTGATATCCTCCTTTGGGTTCTTCTCGGTATCTCTGGTAATTTTCTTGAGCTCTCTTAATCATTTGCTTTGCAGTGGTCTCCTTAGTGCTCTAGGTTCTTAATAAGAGCATCTTGATTCTTAATGCATTGTGGACCTTTAATTAGCAGGTACTAGCATGAATTGGGCTAGAATACTCCAAATTACTTGAATTCTCTTAGGCTGCTTGAGTGTGAGCTTTGCCATCGTCTCAGCAAAGTTCGGATGGCTCCCCCAGTTGTAGGTGTTAGAGAAAGGACCATGCATGAGCCCATGGATCCATATAGTTCCTATTATTGGGTACTCCAGCACATTAGTTTCACAATGGCTTAGCGTGTCACCTCCACAAAGTCACACCGAGGCGGGCAGACTAGGTGCTTGTAATTGAGAATTTTGTAGTTGAATGGACCCCGATTGCTGGTAAGGCGCCATTTGTGCACTTGAATGCTACAATATTGAGTTCAAAGCCTCCTCTCTTGACAATGATGAGAACTAGGCAGCTGATAATCATTATTTTACATAGTTTCAAATAAGACTTTTGCTTCATCCTGTGTCTTTTGACTTAATGTTCCACACTGGTGATTTTATAACATACTTAAATTCGAGTGAGACCATTGACAAGGTTGCGTTTGTTGCCATGTTTTAACTCATGACTTGGACAAGCAGTTGAAACTTGAACCTCTCCATACTTCATAGGTGATTCACCATGCTTATGTGCAAAAGCATTGATCTCCACTTCAACTTGATCATTCTTGATGGAGAAGAAGCAGAGATAAGAACTTCTTTACCAATCATTCCAGTAGTACATACTCCCGTGAGGATGAGATTGAAGCCATGACAGCTACATCACTCAAGAAAGGAAAGAGCCTCAAGCGAATAGCCTCATCGAAGCTCCATTCACCTTGATAGTATCACACAACTCGATGATGGCCAAAGTGAGAATGCAAATCTTCCTATACAGCCCTCGGGATGATTTTTGATGCCCAAGATTGAGAAGTGATACCTTTATCTCAAAATTGTTATAGCTAGCAAGTCAACAGTGAGTTCCCACATCCCTCTCGACCTCAGGATATAGTCCCCATTATCCTCCTTGCTCATTATTTTCAGTCATAGTGACAATTGATACTTCAACTTCGGTTCTTGCACATGTTAACTCCAACTTGTGGTTCCGTACCTTTAGAAGATGCTCATCTCTGTCTCTTTTTCTTGCTTTAGCTACTTTTACATTCTTTCTACAAATTAAGTTTCAAGTAGACAATTGCAACTACAAAGAGAAACACAAGGAAAACAAAATAGCAAAAGAAAATGTCTAAGTTAGGAGTTCCTTTGGTACTAAAGAGTATTGCACAGTCCACAGCTGACAGCCCGAAAACTTGATGAAGTTTAGCACGTATACCTAGTCGAAAACAAGTAATACGGTGGTGAGATCGGATATGTTCTCGAGGATCATGGACAAGTATCACTTCTCAATTGAACTACTATTTAAGGCGATCTATTGGAAGGAAGGGGGCTGATATTAAATACCAAGCCAATGAGTTAAAAATAAACAATTTAAAAGGACAAGTTGTTTTGGATTTTTATCAAACACTTAGTAAGCCAAAAGGAGATGTGATTAACAAATGGATGAAAATGTGGGGTTAAACTACACTAATCTTCCCTCGATTATGATAAAGAAGTTACTAACACAGTACTAATTCAATTATGACAATCAAGCCTTTTAAAAATGCTTAAACCACTAATTCCTAGGTAGAATGGGCCTAAAACCCTAAATTAAACCTAATTCCTTAGGTGGATTAACAGTTTTGCATAAAGACTAAAGTTAAAAAGATTGCAAGCACTTCAAGACCCATTCCTAGATTCTGGAATTACTTGTTTTGATTCTCTAAGACATGCAAAAGTACCGAATTTCCGATTGTCTCCAAAGCAACAAATCATTTCATGGGTGGATTAAGCAAAGAAAAGCGTAAGCATAAAATGAGATACTATAATAAACTAGAACTTGCATAGATGACAATGACTCGACAAATATGGAATTCGCTTAAAGTAATAAATTGGTAAGACCATTATCGTCCTATAGGGATCGAGGTCGGGTATTACATCCAAAATTGAAACTACTATCTAGGGGATCTTGTTTGGAGTGAGTAACTCTATCATCTAACAAACAAATAAGAATAAAATATTTTGTTCATAAATTTGGTTTTATTAAGCGTTTAAATTCAGACAGAAATGTAAATAACAATTAGATAGAAATTGTAGGGAGATTGATAATCCTCCCCGATGTTATGAAATGACAATAACACGGTACCTAATTATATTACAATTAAAAGTCACACCCAAATCCTCAAACCTATTATCTTAAATCATTTGAACAAAACCCCAAATTAAACCCCAAATGCCTGTCGATTAACCGCCAGATGCCATTTCAAGCATAATCAGCGTGCAAGCACCTGAAGACCTCAGTGTCCAGCAAATGAACTTCAAGGCATTTGATTCATAAAAGCTGACCTCAACAACCTTCGATTATATTAAAGCAACTAATCATTCTAGGAAGGTCAAACATAGAAAGTATTAAGCATGGAATATACTCCAAAAGAACAAGGAAAACTTCATTACAATCAAATCATTTATCAAATTCAGAAGAGATCACTTGACATTGTAGTTTATCTACACATAACTAAGATAGAATCAAAGAAAAGAGTTACGGAGATGAAAAAGGAAGGGGCTCCATAGAAAGGTGCACCCCAGCGACCGAGCAGCGAGTGTATTTTAGGGTTTTCGAATGTCTGTACATTACCCACGGAGAGGTTCTTTTTATAACTTCGTGGACGTCACGGCCGTGATAACCATCGCGGCCAGGCCGTAACGAATTCTCTCTCTTGCGATTAACGAAAAAATCACTCTCTCCCGTGGCGGAAGCCTTCACGTGACGACAACTTGACTTTCATGCGTGATCTCCATACAGCCCGAGCCATGATGGATTGCTATGTGGTGGTTTTTGGGTCACGGCCGTGATGTGCATCACGGCTAAGCGTGTCGATTCGACTTTTGGGAGTGGCACAGTTACGGCCATCCCGGATCTCGTAGGTAAAGAATCCCGCCAGCGTAGCGGCCATTTTCAAGCGGTGATCTTACCGTCACGGCCCGAATGATGGATCTGACTTGTGGTGATTTTGGGTCCACGGCCGTGACCATCACGGCGGTAGTAACGACTCCGACTTGCCAGCTCTTTTTGCCGGTTCAGACTCTCTCTTCATTCCAAACTTCCTCGCTTTTGGCTAAATCTTGGGCATTTAACGCAATCCACCTTAAAACAACTACAAATATTATCCGTTCAAAGGAAAAACTAAAACAAAATCCAACTAAAATGGCCTAACTATAGTCATTACGAAATGTACATGGAAAATGGTGAAATCACCAGCTAATCAAATCACACCCCAAAGCTTAAGACTTTGCTTGTCCTCAGCAAACCAACAATAAAAGATGAAATTAAACGAGCGATATTAGTGAACTAAGAACCATTATCAAAAATAATTCAATGTGAGCGTTCAAAATTCGACAGTAGGCAATCAAATTCAAGTCGATTAGGGCTTAGTTTTCTGAACATATTATCTTACGATTCGGGCACTCTATGCCTCTCACTTGAAGCTCACGAAACATTCGTTGTAGCTACTCTCCTTGCCTCCTCCTTTCAGTGTTCAAGTAAATATGACAATTCAACTCCCGGTTTCCTCTGGAATGATTCCTACCGTATGCTTGACTCTTGACGAATCTTCAACAGTAATGAAAACATCTGAGAATCAGGGTCTTATTCATTGGTTGCAATGGGGCGTAGGGGGATCTAATTTTAGGAGTGGGAATATTCAAAAAGCAGGATATTTCGAGTAAACCAAGTATCGAACATTTCAACACAAGACATATTACAAATGCATATGATTCTCGATACATTTTTTTCCACCTTCTTTTCTTTCTTTTTCTGTTATTTCTCATATAACTTGTTTTTGTCATCCACTTCTCTATATGTCTTTCTTTTCTCTTTTTCTTTTCTTTTCATTTTTTTTTTTCTTTGGCAGAGGAGATTATTTCTTACCGGCTCAAGAAATATATGTTTCTTTCTTTTTTTTTCATCCCGAACTTTCAAACTTCCGTTTTGTCACATCTTTTGTTTTGATCTTTCAAAGTCCGCCATGCTTGTATTTAACAAAACATTTCGGGAATGCCAAAGCGTCTCTTATTCATTCGGGCTCAAAATGGGGCAACTAAGGTAGCATTATTCATTGGCTTCGAAGCGAGGAAAAAAAAATACTGTGCCTCGATCCTTTTCAAAATGTTTTCAAAAATTTTGAAGCTTTGAAATGGTTTCAAGTCAAGTTCTAGAGAAAAACAATCCAAGAGAAACAACAACTTTCTACCACAAGGAGGGGGGCAGATTTAGTGGTACCCCCAATGGCTCAAAGCTCATTTATCGATTCAGACCAGTGAAACACAAGTCTACATAGAAAGCACGTGCCAATCATCGGCTTCCAAGACCATCCCAAGAATATTTTTGAAGCTAGTATCAGAATAGGCAATTGGGGTCTAAAAATTCCTGCCTGCAAGAATTGGCGCCAGCTCTCTCACGATCAAAGCTCCGATCTAAGCGGAGAGGTAACCGTATCATGCCTTCATGTCAATTAACTATATGAATGCAATATTTACAATGCAAAAATTCAAAAGATTACCCACCCCAAGCAAAGACTTACGTTGTCTTCAATGTAAATAGTTAAGTTAAAGAAAAAGCGGAATAACTACGAGGTGGTGACGGGTGCTGGTTCACATCTTTTACAGCTTTGCTTATACACTATATCTCCGCCGTTCAAAATCACGCTTACTAAAAAACTATTAACAACTCTTGATATTCCCAAATTAGTCAAGAGGATAAGTAAAAGAAAAGGAGAAAGGAAAAGAAAACTTGGGTTGCCTCAAAGAAGCGCTTAACTTAACGTCACCAGACTTATTGAGAAGCATCCTGGATCCCATTCTAGTAGCATAAGGGCCAATTAATGGTGCTCAATGTGAAACACTCAGAATACTTTGCTTGTGGGTGGCGATTGCGGGAAGCAAATATAAATGTTCCTCCGAGTCCTCACGAGTCAAATGACAAGTTATAAACTCCTCTTTTTGACCTCTTCGGGCATAAATGTTCCATGAAGCGCATGAGGTTTTATTTGTTGAACCAATTTTAAAGTATCCACGTGCTTCCAAGCAATATATTTATCCAAAACCGGTAATGTCGGAGTTTCTTGGCAAGCATGGTGAAGCGATGAACCACTCTTTCTCTCCCTTTATAACATCCCTAATGGAACTATCCTCCCGAACCAGATTTTCTCAAATCTGTTTCAGTGATTCTTGTACCAGCTATTTAAATTTCATCAACCATTTTTGAAACATCGAGGCTTTGATCTTTATCCGATTGGTTTCTAGTGCAGGCTCGGAGGTGGACGGCTCTTGTGAGTATTGTTGCGGAGCAGATTTCGATTTAGCTCGTTCATTTCATTCCTCCTCGTGCTTCATGGTTACTATAAGCTTGTGCATGAGGGCATTGATTTCCCCAGTTTATAGTCTCCTGTGACTACATTGGGCCGAAAAAGGAATATTTGACTCCATCAAGGCGGGAAAATGATAAATCTCCATGTGTTACAATCCACCGAGTGAGATAAAACTTCGGGAAAAATCGGCATATGCAAAAGCGAAAAATAGAACAAAACAGAAAAATACGGAGCAGCAGAAAACAAGAAAAAATGCCTAAATTAAAGTCCCTAATTTTCGTGATATTGCTTGAGTCCTAGGCTGCGGGCGCCAAAAACTTGACACCGGACTGAGGAGAGTGTACCGGACGTTGCAAGTAATAAAAGCGGTAAGACCGGTTATAGTCTGGGGATCGTGGTCAGTACCACATCACAAATTAATTTACTATCTGGCGAGATCTTGTTTTGGAGTGGTAGCTGTCATCTAACAAGCAAACAAGAATAAAATGTTTTGTTCTTTGGAATTTTATCAAGCGGTTAGAATGCGAGACGAACTGTGAATAAGTTAGATAGAATTGTCAGGGTTAGACTAATAATCCTCCCTTGATTGTTATGAAATGACAAGTAACAATTCTAATTCAATTAATGACAATCAATCTTTTCCGAAATACTCAAGCCTAATGTATTAGGGATGAGCCTAAAACCACAAATTAAGCCCAATGCCTTAGGTGGATTAACTTTGAGATTTTGCATTAAGTCAAGACTTATAAGTTGAAGCGCACTCCAGGCCCATATCCAGGCTGGAGACCATGGCATTTGATTCGCGATGAACTCAACGCGACCTTCAGTTTCTACCCAAAGCGACTAATCATTCCTAGGATAATCAAAACTAAAAAGCATTAAGCATGGAATCAAACACTCATAAAGAATAAAAACTGCATTACAATCAGAAGTCATTTGCAATCCGAGTTCAAAGAGCAATCACTCCCACCAGCCAAGGGGAGTTTGCTCTACATAACAAAGATAGAATCAAAAGAAAGGAGTTACGAGAGATGAACAAGGGAAGGGGCAACATAGAAGGTTGCAGTGACTCCGCTGACAAGAGTGTATTTTTAGGGTTTAGAATGTCCCTGTTTCTCCCAGAAAGGGATTCTTTCATAACAAGTGGCCGTCACGGCTGTGATAAGCCGTCACGGTCGGGCCGTGGCGGAGTTACGTCGCTGCGATTTGGAAAAATCACGCTCTGCGTGGCGAGCCTTAATCGCGACGAAAGCCAACTTTCATCCGTGATCTCATCACATGAAAAATGAGGATTGACTGTGGTGGTTTTGGTCACGGTGATATGCATCCGGCTAGTCGTGACTCGGTCCCCGACTTTTGGAAGTGCGACGATTCACGGCCGTCGGGATCCCGTGGGCGAAGTCACTGGTGCGAGCCATTTTTCCACGCGTGATCTTCTCCCCGGCGGCGAGGTGAATTCCTGACTTGTGGTGATTTTAGGCACGGCAATATGCCATCACAGCCGGTCGTGTAGCGTTCCAGCCGGGAGTGTGGAACCGACTTTTGCTCTTCGATTTTCGAGCTCTCATAGCAGAAACTTCCTCATAGCTAAATCTTGGGCTTTAAACATAAATCCCTGCAAAAACCCACAAATACCACATATCCGTTCAAAGGAAAAATAAACAAAATCAACTAAAATGGCCCCTTATCCAAGTCAGAAATGTACATGGAAATGATGGTGAAATCACTGTTCACCCAAGAACCAAATCAAATACAACCAAGTTTAGAAGTAAACATCTCAATAAGAGGAGGTTTAGCTAGGCATAGTAAGAAAGCAAAAAAAGAAGATGAAATAAGCGAGAAAAATGGAACAAACTCCATTAGAAATGATATTCATTTGAAAGGGCGTTCTTCACTCCTTTTCAGTCAATTCAGTCAGTGTTTGATGGGTTTCCCTCAAAATGGAAAATAGAGGATTAAATACCCTGTCGAGGTTGCGCACGATGAGTGTGATTTCACCTCTTATTTGTTGATATTTTGCATGCATTTTCATAAATTAAGTATATTTATTGATTTTTGTTAGTTTTTACCTTGGAGCAGGTAAGGTGGTCTGTAGTGTGGTCGTGTGAAGATTGGGATTAAATGCTCGGGATCCACCATGATGGAGCTTGCATGAAAGATGGGGCATGAAGTGAATAAAATTAGCCGGCAGGCCATCATGGCTTAGTGGCGGCGCCCCGTCACAGTCGTGATGGTAGAGCTTAAAGAAAGAATGGAAAAGTCGGAGGCTGGTCACGGCCAGCCGTGATGCCCATCACGGCCGTGACATGTCAGCTGAGCCGAGACCTCAGGAAGAAACCGATCACGGCCTAGCCATGATGGTGGTCACGGCCTGAGGACCCGTCGGTGACGCTGGCGGGAAAAAATCACGGCTGGCCGTGATAGCCATCAGCGTGGCACATCAATATTTGGATGAGACGATTTGATAGCGAATTTGTATTTGTTGGGATTCATTACCAATCTATAAATAGGGCAATTAAACGAGAGGAAGAGAGGCTTTTTGCTGCCACACTTGGGCAAATTAGGACTCTCACTATACCTTATACCTTTCTCTTAGGCTTTATTTTGTGTTGTTGATAACAAGCTTGTCTTCACCATGGCAATGCTTGAGTAGTGGCTTTATTTCTAGGTTGGTGTATGCCCAAATCTATTTTATGTTGTGAATTGATGTTTTTGCAACTGTTAATTTCGATTTTGCTTTAGATCGATTTCCCCATTTTTTAATTACTCGTGAATTCGGTGGCCCTTATTTGCGTGTCGTAGATACTCTAGGGAGGAACCTAGTGGTGAACTCAGGTATCGGATCTATGAGATCCAGAGACTTAGGACTTAAATCACGAGAGTTAGAAGCGGTCGCCCCGGATTAGTGTTTGTCCAAGACTTAAGGGTTCAATCTGAATTATTACCACGGTAGGGTTGGTTTTTAATTGGGCACGGTTTTGTGACACGAGAGGGAGCATTAACTTTTTAGGATAAATTCATCTTTAAGCAATTTTGATAATTAACAAAGGGGTAGTCAGTTTAGTAACATAAACAATCTTGTTAGTAACCTAATTCGGAATCCACTTTGGAATTTAGAAAAACCCCAATTGTTTACTTTTATTTAATTGATTGCATTTGAATTTGATTGCTGGCAGTTCTTATTTGCAAAAACCACCTTTTCAAATCCTTTTTATATAGTCAGTTTTAATTGATTTGATAATTAGTTGTGATTTGAGATCACGGTCTGCGTAGGATCGATATCTTTTACTTAGCGTGACGAATCAAATTACAATCGATGATCACGCGACATCAAGTTTTTGGCGTTAGCGGTGTGTTTTCTTGAATCTCAATTTAATTTTTAAATTGATTTTCACGGACTTTTCTCTTTTTCTTTTTAATTGTTTTGTTAAAAAAATTCTTTTCATTCTCTATTTTCTTCTAGAGTATCCCCTCTCATTTTTCTCTTTTGTCTAAAGATCCTAAGTCTTGGAACCCTGAAGTTGACCCGAGAGTGAAATGACCTTTCATAGACGTAGGAGACTACAAGAGAGAGAGGGGGGTTGATTCCCATTCCTTTCATGGCAAATCTACCGGATACCAAACCATTGAAGGACTACATGACCCCGAATGCGAGGGTTTGTGAGGCCCAGGATCGTAGGCCCGAAATCGGCGGAGAACACCCACATACCACCTATGCTAATTAGCATGATTAATAACATCAATTCGTTGCCCTCGGAGGACGGCCGATCACATAGAAACATTCTTGGGTTCTAGAGTACGTAAGGATTCATGATGCCCAGGTTGATACCATTAACTTGAGGTTATTCCCACTCCTCTACTGCAGAAGGCTAAGGCTTGGTTGAAGCAAAAGTGCCGCTAATACCTTATCAACTTAGGACTATGGAGCGAGGCGTTCTTGGAGAATTTCTTCCCTCCGTCCAAGACTTCCTACCATGAACTGAGATCACCGGCTATTCCAAAGGATGGAGAAATTCTTATCCAAAGCTTGGGATCGCTCTAGGGATTGCTAGAGTCTTGCCCACATCATGGACTCAAGAGGTGGTTATTAGTGCATACCTTCACACGGAGGTGGATTACTCTTGAAGGTGTCTTGCTCCCGGTGGTGGGCCTTATGAATAGACCTAAGGAGCGTTCAACATCATTGAAAGCGTAGCCACCAACTACCACTAATGGGGTTCGGAAAGAGGTAATAGCCTGAAAAAGATCTCGGGAGGTAAGTTTGAAATGAATATATTGATCTCATTATGTCTAAAATTGACTCCTGAATAAACGTTTTGATCGGCTTGAAAAAGGCTAATGTGAGTTCAATAAGTCTACTAATATTGTTTGTGAGATTTGTGGAATGTAGGGACAGACATAATGGAGTGCCACGTGGTATTGCTCGTGGATTGGGCTTCGAGGCAAGTGAACTCTTGTCACAACTACGACACGAACCGAAGTTGCCAAGCTATATTCCCCAAATTCTTACAACCAGGAAGGAAGGCGTACCTTACCTTAAATGCAAGGTACTGACAACACTGAACCACGAATCCCGGAAGGCAAAGGTAATAGGAGAAACTGCATCGGGGTATCCTCGGTACAAAGTCTAAACTTAGTCTCTTGGAAAATTTTGTTGAAACTAGAAAAAACAAAATGAAAAGTTTAGGCAACGAGTAGAAGCGAGTCAATGAGGCAATAAAGATTTAGCATCTAAGGTAGATAACTTAGCCATCCATAATAAGATGTTAGAAACTCAGTTAACAAGCAATACAATACTACTAGAACTAAGGGTATGTTTGGAATGACAAAGTTAATCAGTGATACATTTATTTTTATACTTGAGGATGATAAGCAGGAATTGGTGAAAGGATGTGGAATGTGAGGGGAGGGACATGGCAGATGAAGAGATAGAGCCAGTATGTCCTCCACCGCCTACGACCCCAATGCCTTTCCCGCAGGGTTAGTCAAGAAAAAGCAAGTAGAAGAAACTAAGAGCTTAATTGAAGCACTATGCTTTGACAAAAACTAATATCCCTCTAACCTAAAAGATCCAGGTAGTTTTTCTATTGCTTGCTCATTGGAGTGGAAGTAAAAATAGCCAAGCCTTATGTGACTTAGGGGCGGTGCGAGTTTGATGCGCTTACTTATCTTTGAAAGGTTGGGGACCTAGGGGTGAGTCCATCCCAATTCTCTTTACAATTTACGGATGGCTCAGCTAAAACTCCTCTAGGCTTACTAGAG
This sequence comes from Sophora flavescens, assembly GCA_030762895.1. Taxonomy (NCBI): domain Eukaryota; kingdom Viridiplantae; phylum Streptophyta; class Magnoliopsida; order Fabales; family Fabaceae; genus Sophora; species Sophora flavescens. The sequence goes on from JAUPTC010001200.1 coordinate 14,229, forward strand.
AGAATGTCCTGTCAGTAGGGAAATTTTCATCCCCGAATTTCATGGTGTTGGATATGAGCGGGGAATTCTAAATTCCCTATCATTCTTGGAAGGCCATTCTTGGCCACGGCTGGGCGATAATAAAACGTAAAGAATGGCAAACTCTCTTTAAATGTAGAGGGGAAGGTAGGGTAGATTTTTGATTTGGCTAACTCGGTATATGACCACGCATTTTAGAGTCATGTGTGTGGGATTATGATGATGCTCCCGGAGGTGAAGGAAGAGCAACATGGAAGCAACTCAGAAGCTTTGCAAGACAAATGATGCACCAAAGGGTGATGAAGTTGGAGTTGCTCATCATGGGAGATAAAACTTCCCAGGGAGGAAGTAAGCCATGAAACTCGGAGTGAAAATAGCAAAGCGGCGCAATTGGCCATATGACAAATATCGGCTCTTTTGAAGGACTTCCGTGGAAGAGAAGTGTTCTTCACTTCTAGGCCATGACGACCCGGTTGATTGAAGAAGTATGGTCAAAGCTTAAGGCCCAGTAAATAAGTAACTCTTGGAGGAAGCGACAAAGTTTCTTTCCTTTTTCCATTTGTTTTTGAATTTTGTTTTTGAACAACTTGAGGAGATTTAAGAAGAAAGATCCTTTAATTGATGGTTTTGCCAAGTGTTTTCAGGTTATGAAGGAAGGAAGGCAAAAAGACCGGGGAAAATAAAGTCGAAGTACATCACGCCCGGTAGTGGCGGTGGTCACGGCCGTGATTACCAACCGGGAAGATCATAAGATCACGGCCCAGCTGTAATATCCATCACCCGGGCGTGATCAGAAGGACCCTGAAGATCGGAGAATGCATCACGGCCTAGCGTGATGGTGAGTCCACGGCAATGTGAAGAGGCCAACTCCTTTAGACCGGAAATTGATCACGGCCTGAGCGTGATGAGCATCAACCGTGCAATTTTCCAACATCTCTTTGACTAGGCATGTGAGCCCGACACCCTTACCACCTCGGTGAGTTGTTCCATTTTTCTCTCTCTTTGACTTGATTGTTTACATTGGGGACAATGTAAGTTTTAAAGCTAGGGTAGGGGTATTTTCGCTTTTGCATTTTGCATTTTCATGTTGCATTCATATAGGCATAGTTTTGCATGATCACATGATTAGATTGCCTCCTTCTTAGATTATGCATCAGTTTGAGAACTTGGTGCCAAATAAATTGAGGCAGTGAATTTTTGACCCAATTTTTTATTCTTGTGATAAGGTTAAAAATAAAATGCTTGAGATGATCTTTTGATAGTTCATAGTTAGCATGTGGTTCCTTGAGATTTGTATTTCTCATTGATTTTTAAACTACAAATATGAGATTTTGAGCCTAAAAGGGGTACTCACTAAATCTACCCGTTCTTTGTGATTGAGTGTTTATTCCTCTTGGATTGTATTCAATAGAACTTGACTTGGCTTAGTTTTGAAACTTAAATTTTTTTAAATTATATTTGGAAATGATCGAGGCCTGGAAAGTTATTTTTCGGCCTTCGAACTTTGATTGATTAAATCTTGCCCTTGGTTGCCGATTTTGAGACTAAAAGAATAAAATACTTTTCTTGGTACCTTGAAATAATTTGATGAATGATGGTTGGTATGGCACCTTCTAAAAGTATTGCAAAAGGGGTAAAAGGTAGTTTGAAAAATGAGTGTGGGATGAGAAAGTTAGAAATATTTCTCTTGAATTGAAAATCTCCCATACTCCAAATAAATTAAATAAAATAAAAAAAAAAAATGGAGAAGGGATGACAAAAGAAAGTGAAATAAAATAAAAAAAAAGAAAGAAAGGTGGAAATAGTGTCTAAAGCCCAGGTATTCCAGAAGGTTGTCATGCTCTGCAATGTTTGATATTTTTTTTACCACTTCTTGAATTTACCTTTTCTTGATTTCCCCACCTAACAATTAATCCCATCTTACTGCAGCAAAATAAAGACCTCTTGATTCTTATGTGTTTTCATTAATAAAGTAGAATTTGGTTAATAGTGAAGCTATGGTAGGATACTTTCTTTGAGGAAATTGGCGATTGTCATATGCCCTTAAACATGGTGAGGGGTGAGAAGAGTCCCGAAGTGGTGAGAGACATGAATCTAGAAAACCTAACTTCTAGTTGGACTTGAATTGATTGTCTCTTGGGTATTTATTGAATATGCTTGTTGCTTGGATTAGTTACTCGGGTTCTTGAATTCACTTGTCCATGCTTTGATTGATTATCTTTTAGGCCTTAGATTGATTGCTTGAGGACAAGCAAAGTCTTAAGCTTAGGGTGGTTTGATGAGTGTGATTTCACCTCGTATTTCATTGATATTTTGCATGCATTTTCATATAGCTTAGACATATTTAATTTGATTTTTGTTAGTTTTTACCTTCGAGCGGGTAAGGCGGTTTTGTGGTGTTGTTGTGTAGGAATTAAGGATTAAATGCTCGGGATCAGCCATGATGGAGCTTGCGTGAAGATGAGGCGGGGAAGTGAGAAAATGAGCAAAGAGCCCCATGGCTTAAGCAGTGGCGACATCCCCAGTGATGATGGTGAAACTTAAAAGAAAGAATGGAGAAAAGGTCGGTGGTGCGGCCAGCCAGTGATGCCATCACGGCCATGACATGTCAGGTGAACCCGAGACACTCCTGGGCGAACGATCACGCCCCTGGCCAGTGAAAGGTAGTCGGCCGTGACAGACCAATCAATGAAGCAATGCCAAGGCGAGAATCGATCTGGCTTTGGCGGTGATGGCCATCATGGCGTGGCGCGAATATTTGGATGCGAAGAAACGGATTTGATCTGGTTGTATTTGATTGGGATTAATTACCAATATATAAATAGGGCAATTAGGCGGAGGCCGGAGAGGCTTTTGGGCTGCCACACTTAGGCAAAATTGGGATTCTCTCCTCCTCCTTCTTATTCTCTTGGGCTTTATTTTATGTTTTTGTTAACCAATTTGTCTCCCCATGGCAATGCTTGAGTGGAAGCTTATTTCTAGGGGATTGGGGCTATGCCCAGATCATTTTTATGTTGTGAGTTGATGTTTTACCTTTGTTAATTTGATTTTCTTTAGATCGATTTCTATTATTTTAATTACTCTTGAGTCGGTGTGATATTTGCGTGTAGTAGATACTCTAAGGAGGAACCTAGCGGTGAACTTAGGTATCGGATCTATAGAATCAGACTTAGGACTTAAATCACGAGAGTTAGAAAGCGGTCTTCGAGGATTAACTGGTGTCCACCAAAACTTAAGGTTCAAATCTAAAATTCAACTCTGAAGTAGGGGTTGGTTTTAATTGGGCACAGTATTTGTAACCCGAGAGGAGCATTAACTTATTTAGGATAAATTCGCCTTAAAGCAATTTTGATAATTAACAAGGGGTAGTCAATTTAGTAACATAAACAATCTTTTTGTGGATTCCTAAAGAATCACTTTAGATTTGAAAAACCCCAAATTGATTTACTTTTATTTTTAATTGATTGAATTTTGAATTTGATTGCTACTTGATTCTTATTTCAAAAACCAAAACCTTTTAAATCCTTTTTATATAGTCGGTTTAATTGATTTGATAATTAGTTGTGATTTGAGATAGCGGTCTCTGTGGGATCGATATCTTTTTATTGTAGCGACAAATCCCTTACTTGCCAGGAGTCACGCGACATCGGTCCCCTCTTGGCGTGGGGTTGCTCAAGGTGAGCGTGAGGCAGAGGCAGCCAGTAAATTTCATCAGTGAATCCACGGCGGCGTGGATATGGAAAACAAATCCTCTAACGGTGCAATTGGCTCCTTTCTTCATGCTTCTTTGCTTCTTCACCAAATCCACTTTAAGTCTTCATGGTTTACTTTATTGAAACCTAAAATTGACAAAAAGATGAACCTAAATTAGATTGTAAGAGAGAACATATTAAGCTAAAATTAACATCAAATGCATGAAATTAACAAAAACACTCAAAAACACTAATTATATCCCGAATAACTAAAAATGGGGACAAAAGCGAGATAAAAAACATGCAATTGGGGTAAAATCCCTCAAGAAAGGCACAATTAGCTTGAAATTTAGCGAATTTATCAAACTGACAGGATGGATCCCTAATTCTGATTCCAGTAGGCCTGGGCATTGGTTTTCTTGTTACGGTGGTTTTCTTTACATTGTTCTTGTTAGTCCAAGAACTACGCATTTTTTCAACCATTTCTTCTTTAACCTTCATCATTTCTTCAGTCTTGGCCAAGGCAGCAAGCGGTGTAAGTGCTCGATTCATGTTGGCAATATTCATTTTGCCAAAATCAGCAAACATTGGCTTCTCGGTTATTATTCTTGCTTCTCTTGGATGTCCAACGGCAATAAAATCATACATTCTTTGACTTGAATATCTTTGATAGAAGATGGTAGTAGGGAAGTGCAGAAGCTTCTTCCCAATGTGACAAGCATCCACTGAATCTCTAAAAGTGCAGGCAAGTTTATCCTAGTCTCTAGGATGAGATGACGAGACAAAACTTGTTCGGAGGGAGCAAGTGTTGTCCCTTCTACCCATCTTGTGTAGAACCACTTTGTTCGGAAGTGATGAAGAATACAAACATGATCCTTCATTTCAAGCGATTTCCCAGGAATAGGATCTTCTTTGTGTCTTCCTCATCAAAAGACAGTAATGACTTGAACCACCAAGGTCTGTCTCCCGGATTTCGGTAAAGACCCTCCTTCACGAGTGAATATGATGGCATAAGAAATTGTTTTCTCAGAAACCATTAATTATTCTCTTTCCTAATAAAGTTTGCAAGACTTCTCTGCCGAAACTTGAAGACTTCGAAAAATCCTTGATCAGTTAGGAAAATGTAGACTTTCTCCATGAAAAGTCTTCCTAACCTGTGACATTTACATTCTTGATAATGTCCAAGTTGTATTGCTCCAAGATTCCAAAATTGATGATTCTCAATAGCAACATTCAGCTTGTCATATTGAAAGTTGAAGGAGATGCCATTGTTGAGGATTTGAGAGTTGGGGTTTGGAGGCAGAAACGGAGAGTTCGAGAGAGAGAGAGAGTTGAATAGCGAAAGGTTTCTCGGGGAAGAGACTTTCTTAAAAGGTTTTAAATTTCAAGGTTTTTCTTTTGGAAATAAATCAAAGAAAATATTAGACAAGGCATGTTATAAAGGATAAAACGGTGTTGGTATTTTGAAACTTCTAAAAGGTCTTGATGGGATTGATGAAAAGTCACTGACTCAGCATTAGAAAATATAGAGATAAATTTGTTTTTTTAAGACCAAAATAAATGAATTAATAAATAAAGAGAATGGACGGGTCCAAGTGAAATGCAATCAAACATAGGCGCGGCATGTAGTGGATGCGCACCTGAAATACAATGGAATGATGACGTGCACTTTAATTATGAAATAGACTTTAAATTCTTTAGCACATCAATGACAAAATTCTTAAGGCTGGATGCCTTAATCAATCCCCACACATAGCATATTAAGATGCTTTCTAATAAAAATAAATATGTCTCGGCAAGAGGTTTAGTAAAGATATATGCCCGTTGATTGTCGGTATCCACAAATTGAATATTAAAAACACCTTTTGCACATAATCTCTTATAAAATGATGTTTAATCTCTATATACTTAGCTCTAGAATGCAATATTGTATTCTTAGATAATTAACTGCAGTAGTATTGTCACACATAGGTGGAATACTACTATAAATACATTAGTCCTCCAATTGATGTTTGATCCAAAAAGAAGTTGTGGGGACTCATGTCTAAAATATACTCAGCTCAATGATTGATAAGGCAATGAGTACTTTGTCTTTTTGCTTGACCATGAGACCAGACTAGCTCCAATAGTGACATCCTCCACCGTACTCTTTCTTTCAATTGTCTCCAGCATAGTCAGCATCACGAAACCAACTAATATGTAATCTTCATTTTTCTTAAACGCAAACCTGAGATTAGTGGTACGCTTCAAATATCTAAATATTCTCTTAACTACGATAAGTGAGATTCTCTAGGATCATATTGAAATCGAGCATAGCATACTGCTGAACATAATGTCGGAGTCTAGGCCGTGTAAGATATAGAAGAGATCTATCATACCTCCATATACCTTTGTCTATCTTTTTATCTTTATCATCTTTGTTCAGTATGAGCGTGGGTGCTAGGGATATTCATGGTCTTGCAATCATCCATTTTGAACTTCATCGGAGTTCCTTTGTATACTTGGTTTGATGGATGTACACCTCGTCCATAGTTTGTTTAACTTGAAGTCCAAGGAGGAATTTGAGTTCTCCGTCATGCTCATTTCAAACTCTTTCTACATTAGCTTAAAAAACTCCTTTGCATGAGAGATTCATTAGTAAGCACCAAATATAATATCATCAACATATATTTGCACAATTATAAAATTAGATTTAATGGACTTTCTAAACAAGGTTGTATCCAGCCTTTCCTCTAATAAATCCATTTTCCATTAGAAATGAACTTAGCTATCATACCAAGCTCTAGGTGATTGTTTAGGCCGATATAAAGCTTTCTTAAGCTTATATACATGTTCGGAGTTGAGTTTCAATTTCAAAACCGAAGGTTGCATTAGATATACTTCTTCATTAATAACTCCATTTAGAAAAGCACCCTTAACATCCATTTGAAAAAGCATAATGCTATGATGTGCGGTAAATGAAAGTAAAATCCTAATTCTTACAATCTAGCAATAGAGTGCAAAAGTTTCAGTATAATCTATACCTTACTTAAGAGTAACCTTTTGCAACAAGTCTTGCTTTATTTCTTACCACCTTACCATTATCATCAAGCTTGTTTTGTAAAACCCATTTTGTTCCAATATCTGATTTATCTTTGGGTAGGGTGCGAATCCAAACATCACTTCTTTAAAACTGATTCAATTCTTCTTGCCTTGCGAGAATCCAGCCATCGTTTAGTAGAGCCTCGTCTACTATCTTTGGTTCCAACTTAGAGACTGGTGCGAGAATCTTCTCTCTCGAAAGTTGATATAGTTCTTAGTTTATCACGTGGGGTTTCCAATGATTTGATCTTGTGGATGATAATTTCTGAAGTACTAAGATCTGCAGGCACATCTTGTTGAGAGGTTGAGGTTTACGGTTGTTGTGAAGGGTCGTCATTTGATCATCGACTTTTTAAATGTTGTATCTCTGAGATATATAGATCAAGATCTACAAAAGCTTCATCTAGCTCTGATAATATCTTATCGAGCTGCTTGTAAATCAAAATTGACATCAATAGATTAGCTACTACTAGAGTTCTAGAATTATAAACTCTAAAGCCTTTTGAAGATTCATAATATCCTAACGGTATTCCATTATATACTTTTGCATCAAACTTACAAGTTGATCTTTAGTATTCAATATATAACATTTATGACAAAAGGATGAAAATTTGAAATGTTGGGTTTTCGTCGCTTTCCACGATTCATAAGGAGTCTTGATCGAGATTGGTCTAATGTATATTTGCATTGCAGATGTAGCAGGCGTGATAGACTTGACCGAAGTGTCTAGGGGCCGAGTTGTCATTGAGGCATTATTCTAGACATCTCTTGAAGAGATATATTCTTTCTCTCTACCACACCATTTGGATGTGGTGTTCCAAGTATTGAGAAGTTGTGAATAATACCACTTTCTTCACGGAACTTGCGGAATAATTCATTATCAAACTCTCTCCCGCGGTCAACTACAGTTGAAGTGATACACATCCACTTTCATTACATACACGTTTGCGAGAATATAGAAAAGACCATGAAATACTCATCCTTGTGAGCTAAGAACTTAACCCATGTCCATCTAGTGTAGTAGTCTCTACAATGACTAGACCATATTTCTTACCACGAGCGAAAGCATCCTTGTTGGACCAAAGAGATCAAGGTGTAGCATTTCTAGTTGTCTGTGCACGACAAGCATTCTTAGATTCAAAGGAACCCTTGACTTGTTTTCTCTTTGACATGCATCATAGAGAAGCATTAGATTTGTACTTAAGGTTTGGTAACCCTCTCGCGAGGTTATGCTTATTTAGCTTTGAAATTAACTTCAAGCTTGCATGACTCTAGCCTTATGCAAATCCATCGCTCTTCTTCAATGGAAACTAGACAGAGACACTATGATTTGTAAGATCCTCCCAGTCAATCTTATACAGATTGTTTTTGCCTCTTAGCAATGAATAAAAGTGATCAATCATCCTTTTTGACATTACACATGATATTCTTATCAAAGCAGCGTATCCTTTGTCAGCATAATTAACTTATGCTGGTGATTATGTTTTAAACCATTTACCAAAAAGAAATGGAGGAAATGGTGTTTTACCAATTTTACCTATACCAATGATATTCCCTTTCTAGTTTCCTCCAAATGTAACCCAGCCGCCATCTTTATGTCTAAGGTCTTGGAACCACACCTTTCTCCAGTAATGTAGCGTGAGCACCATTGTCCAAGTACCAAGATGTTTGTTTCTTTCTGTTGTTAAGCAAATCTGCACACAGGTATTATCTTATCTTTAGGTACCCAATGACTTGGGTCCTTTCTTGTTAATGTTCATTGGATGAGAATATTTAGCATGCTTACTATGTATGCATCTAGATGTAACATGCCTTTTTCCACACACTTTGCAAAGATGTTGGACGGACTTCACTTAGTTTTAGCATGTTTATCCGGAGCTTTTGAAGCTTTATGATGTGCATGTAGTTTTGACTTTTTGTGAGATGCTTCATGCTTCTCCTTGTCATAACAAGGCCCGATTTATCATAAGGTGACCTAGAGTACCTTAGAATAAGGCCGAGGCTTATAAGAGCCACCTAAAGCTTTGTGAGTGTACATCCAAATATGCCACATCTTATTTTGATTTTAACTTTAAAACACATGTTCTCACACTTGAGTTTGTCGGTTAACACGACATTCTCTTATTTGAGTGTGTTATTTTTCATCTTTGAGGGTTACCATTTTCTCGTGCAAGACTCTATCATATTCTTTTGATAGTTTTGTAAATTTCTTTTTGAGACTCTTATATTCACGAGATAATATGAGCAGAGTCATGCAACAATTCATCAAAAGCATTTTTGAAGAGTGGGCGGGTGAGTCCATTACTTTAGCATCGGTGTATTCACTTTCGATGCACGATACGCCATGAGGCGAGATATTTGCTCTCTTCCACAGCTTCATCCTCTCCATCGGATGAGGATAGATCGAGATCCTCCCAAGTAGACATTAAACCCTTCTTCTTTTTGAATAACTTCTTTTTGTCCTTGGATCAGAAGGAGTCGGCTTTGAAATGGCTAAGCTTCTTGCATTCAAAGCACAAGGGTGGACCGTTTTCTTTGGAGTATGATTTCTCCTTGGAAAACTTCTTGTTGAAATGCTTTCTTGAAGCCACCTTTCTTTTCTCACATTTGTTGAATCTTTCTGGAGATGAAAGATAGTTCATCTTCATCTAATCCTTCATCACATGCGAAGGTCGATGTCATGTCGAGCGATTCAGCGACTTTGAGAACTTTTGATGAACTTGCTTTCTTTGCCTTTAAGGCAATAGACTTTCCTTTTGGAGTTGTCTTCTTCATTCAGTTCAAGTTCCACGAACCTTCGAGAGATCCAAGAAGCTCTTCTAAAGAAAAAGTATTTAGGTTTTTAGTTTCTTGAATAGCAATAAATTTGGGTTTCCATTGCTTAGATAAACTTCTCGAGAATCTTTCTAATATGGTCTCTATTTTCATAAGTCTTTCTAAGAGATGCAAGGACTGTTGGTGATAGTTTGAAATCTTCCAAACATTTGATCTATTGTTTCATGATCAGCCATTTTAAGCGGTTCATACATATGAACCCGGCAACTTATCTTTGATTCTTTTACTTGAGATGAACCCTCATGAGCTAAGGCAAGAGTATCCCCGATTTCTTTGGCGGTGTTGCATTTGTGAACCTTATCATGCTCGGGTCTAGTAATAGCACACATGAGATAGTGCTTAGCTTTTAGATTGAGGCTGATGTTGATTTTTCTGCTCTTGAGTCCATTTGAGCTCTAGGGCGGCGGCTCCGGCTTCATTTCTTAGCTCTGTGTAGGCGGTTTCAATCAACTCCCAAATATCTACATTGCATGCATCCAAAGACCATCGTCCTCTTCTTCCCGGTAGTCATAGTCAGTTCCATCAAAGAGAGGAGGTCTGTTGATAGCTTGCCCTTTTGCATCCATGGTTGTTGGATCGTACTCCCTAAAGCCACTTGTTAGATGCTCAACTCTTTTGGTGAGCTACGATACCATACGAGGTTGACACGAGCAAACACAAGGGGGGAGGTGGTGTGTTTGTTAATAATTTTCGAAAACAACCTTTTTCAAAACTTATTTTCTCACACAAGGAATATAAATCAGATGCACACACACTTAAAATGATCTTTTAAAAGATTAATAAAATCAAGTTCAAATCCAATATAAACAAATAAAACTATAAGAGTTAAGGGATTAGAAGATTCACGCAGATGTTTTATCCTGGTTCACTCTCTTCCAACCAGGAGCTACGTCCAGTCCTTTCTACTTGAAGGTTTTCTCCACTATTTCACCAAATAGATTACAACAAGTATTCAACACTTCTCCAGGCTACAATTATTCCTTTCTTACCAAGCCTCTTCAGGCTCTAACTCTAACAAAGAGATTTTTTCTTTTGATCTTCTAACTCACTATGTGTGAGGATATGAAAGTTTAAGATCAGTTGAAAATTACAACAATATTCAAGCTAAGGTATTAGAAACTTTTACTCTTTAAGGAAAGAATAGCACATATTCAGCTTGCAAGGATTTTGGCTAGCAAAAGCTCAACTCGCAAAAATTATTCTTCAGAGGTTGAGGTCTTCTATTTGCGGCGACCTTCTTCTTTACTTGAAAAACTTCAAGGTTATTTTTGATATACCCGTTTAGAGATAGCATTAAATGCATATTATCCGTTGTAAGGCCCGATAAGCTTGATCGTGACCATTGTGAAATGTACTCTTGGTTATGACTTTTGTGCGATATGGAATGGTACACCTCGAGCAATTTAACTTGAAAAAGCTGTTTTTCTTCCTTTGTGTAAAATCCACTATTCCAGCGATAAAGGTGACGAGGAGTCCGAGCGTTTTGTATTTCCTCATTGTACTATGTTGCTTTTGTATTTCCTTAATGGTACTATGTTTCTCTCACAAGAAACAAGCATTAAAACAGATAAAACAAATAGGAAGGACCAACATTCATTGGAAATAAATATCAATTATTTGAAATAAATATTTTCTATGTGGTATGGGTAGCATTTACTTAGTCGGATGGAGCATATCAATTGATTAATTGCTCTATTACCAATCAATTCCCAATTTGAATTGAATTGATTCATATTTTTATTTTGCTAATTTATTAAATTATTCAACCCCGCTCTAAATCTTAAAAACTAATTGAATCAATTGATTAATTGTTATATTCCCGATCAATTACCAATTTGATTTGAATTGATTCATCTTAATTATTTAATTTTATTTTTCGTTTCTTTTGATCTATTGATGCAATTAATTGATGATATATTTAAAAGTAATGCATTACATTTATCAATTGCTCTATTTCAAATCAATTCTAATTTGATTTGAATTGATTCATCTATAATATTTTAATTTTTATTTTAATTGTGCCTTTTTATTTTAAAATTTGTTCAATTTTAAAATTTGAAATACTCTTCTCTAGTTATGACACTTGACAAATTGTCCTATTTATGAGAATGTATGAGAACGTAAATGAAACATTAAGAAATAAAATATAGAGATAAAATGCATGAGAATGTGCTCTAGCAATATATTATCTTAATTTAAATTTTGAAATTAATTAATAATTAAATTAATGATGATTTATATACAAATTGAAATATTTTCATTTATGGCAGATATATCTTACCGTTAATGCTTTGATTCTTTCATATTTTATGAGTCAATCAATATTTACTATTATTGCATTGTTTTAATTTCAAATTTCAAAATTTATTGATTATTTTTTTAATTTAAAAATTTCGAAAATTCAATCATATCTCTCTACAATTAATATAGAGTTTTGAATTTTGTCTATTACGTATAATGCTTTGAAAACATTATCGGACAACAATAAATTTGAAATCCTACACTAATTAATCTATACAATAATATAATGACATGAGTTACAAAAAAAACAGTTATTTGGTGTCAAATTTTTAATATTACAAATATACCCCTAAAACTATATATCTATCTATACTAATATATAACGGGACATTTGAAAACAAGGTATTAACTAGTAACCACCGAGAGAATAGTTTTCCTGAGAGCAACTGCACCTCAAAGTCATAACACATATTCAAATTCAAACCCACACGGCAGTTTATCCTCAAACACGCACTGACTACATGAGAAAACTTCCCTACGGGTTATATATATGTGTGCATTCTAAGCTGTAAGTGCATCATTGTTTTTTATGAATTTATGAACAGAATAAAATAAAAAGAGGCAGCAATTGTGATCCAAGATTCAGATGTGCATAACGAGAAACGAGGAAGGGGAGCTGTGATCAACGGTGTAAATTGATGAGGAATGCGAAAGGAGGAAAGAGAGAGGAAGATATATAAGGGAGGGGGACGTCGTGTAGAGGATCCACCACTTGCGGTTGAGAACGGTGGAGTGGCGTAGATGGAGGGACGGCGGCGGGTACAAACGTGGCGGGGCACAAGCGTCTTTCGTGGTCGCTTACCTCTTAGGAAATGTGTACATAGTCTCTCTCATTTGTAAATCTTTCTCTCCCGCTCTCTCCCTCCTCTCTTCACCATTCCTCTCTCCCTTCTCCTTCTCCTTCTGATTCTAAAAACAAAGTATAATATTTGTTTTAAATTGATATTGTTTGATGCTTATTTCTTATTTATTATATGATGTTTTAATATGTCCTTATGCTCTGTATAAATTCCTTTGGGTTTACAGCTCTAATTTGCATTTTAAAGGTTTATGTTAGTTATGAAAATCTTGACAATTAGTGCAAGTTTCCTCCATATGCAGCCTAATGGTGAAAACTATGCCAATCCAAAGCCTTGCTTCTTTCATGTTCTCTTCAAGATATGATTTTATCGATTGTGCTTTTGGCATATCTTTCCAAATGCGGCACGTTCGTTTTAGAAGCGGTGTTTTTTTTTATTTGGCGAGGATGCATCGTTTGGAGGAGTTGTTTTAGTCATAATTTGTGACCAGAACTTGAGGATATCCAATTACATTAAGGACAAATTTGTCATTTGCTCTAAATTGTTGTATGAGTAGTGAATGTCGATGGGTGCATTAAGTACCTTGCAAGT
>JAUPTC010001201.1:0-27523 GCA_030762895.1 Sophora flavescens
CCCGTAAGCTCTTTTACCTTTCGATTCGAGCTTCTTACGGGCAATCCACCCCGTAAGCTCTTTTACCTTTCGATTCGAGCTTCTCACGGGCAATCCACCCCCGTAGGCTCTTTTATCTTGATTCGAGCTTCTCACGGGCAATCCACCCCGTAGGCTCTTTTATCTTGATTCGAGCTTCTCACGGGCAATCCACCCCGTAGGCTCTTTTTATCTTGGTTCGAGCTTCTCACGGGCAATCCACCCCGTAAGCTCTTTTACCTTTCTTCGATTCGAGCTTCTAACGGGCAATCCACCCGTAGGCTTTTTTATCTTCGGTTCGAGCCTCGGGACGGGCAATCCAACCCGTAAGCTCTTTTATCTTTGTGCTCGAGCTTCAGCGGGCAATCCACCCCGTAAGCTCTTTTCTCTTTTGTTTAAGCTCGGAAGACGATCCACCCGGCAAGCTTTTATGTGTAAACCCAATGGGCAATCCAATCCACTGGTCCTTTACAGGAAATCATTTTGTAGTCACAGGTCATTTTGATTGTCAGTGTACCACGAACAAAATTGGAGTTCATGTCTTTACCCGTTTCCTATAACGATAATAGGTTAACTGCGGTTACACCTACTATCTAATAAGAAACAAGTAAAGAGGGGCAGCTGTGAACACCTAATTTTGTCCGGGTGTCCTTTTTAATCAGTGTTTTGAAAAAATGATAATATAAAAATAAAAATATAGAAAAAAAAAAAAAAAAAAAAAGAGAGAAAGAAAAGAAAACTGAAACTAAGCAGTCCTTTTCAAAAGCCAAGAGGAAAAAGCCAAAGTTTAAAGTTCCTAATACATCTCAGCAGCAAAGAAAGCAATGGCAGACTTAGGCATTGGCAACAAAAAATGGTTTCAAATTTTAAGCACCAGAAAGGAAAAAATGGGAACATGTGATGCTGCTATCCTTGAAGCATGGTCAAACCTGAATCATAAAGAAAGGGAAGTTGCAGCATACACAGTTGAAGCGGCTATGCGAAACATTGAGAAGGAAATGAATGAAAGTGACTATCCATTGTGGCCATTGGGTTTGTTTTGGAGTTTTGCAAGCAAGGAGGATTTAAAAAGGGGGAAGTTCGAGCAGAAAGGGGGGGCTCAGAGATACACTTCATCATCTCCTTCAAACCTTCATAATACCTTCTAACTTTGAGCCAAACCGGACTGATCCCTAACTTCATTCTAATCCCCAAGCCACCCATACCCATCATCTTCATCTTCCTCCCAACAACACCACAACACAACACCACTTTCAGAATAACGAGAAATTCATCATCTTAAATCAAAAGACACAAAGATGGAAACATAAGACACAAACCAGATTCGTCATCCGATTCGCACCGCCATCGTCGTAACCGCTCACCGCTGCAGTGCGGATCTCGCCGTCGTAAGCTCTTGCCGCACCGCCAGTTTCGCGAACCATCATCCACCACCGCTCTCCGCTCTGTCCGCATCCTCAGCCACTTCCGAAGCCGTTGACCGCCGTTCGCCGCTTTGGCTGCAAGCACCTCCACCGAAACTGCTGTCCGGACGCAGGTCTGCTCCTCCCACCATCGCTTCTGCTCTGTCCGCGCCCTCAGTCACCTCCGGAAGTCGTCGACTGTCCCTCACCGCGCCGGACGCCATAACCGCCGCGCCTGACCCGGCCACTCCAGATCCGACCAGACCCACGATCTGCCCGAGCCACGCCGTCCATCGCCACGCCTCCCCAGCGCACTCATGAACCGCCGCCCCTTTTCCGCACCAGCTCAAAGCCAACGGCAGACCACCCACCTTGCTCCCCTGCATGCGTAGGTGGGTGAGTGAGGGAGATGGAAACCTCCTTTCGAACTTACCTTGTTTTCTTGCTTTTTATCTTTTCTTTTTGCTAACGAGATACTCCCCTTTTCCTGTCTGATCCTTTATTACTATCATGGGCTTGGTTCTGGGACAAGTGAATGGGCCTCTTCTTTTGCCTAATGGATCATTTTTTTTATTTTGTTTTATTTTTCTTTTAACAAAAAATATATTAAAGATATAATTTTTTTTTTTTTTTTTTTTTTTTTTTTTTTTTTTTAAAAAAAAAAATATATATTTCAGTTTCTTGTTTAAATAAAAGCCTCTTAAGAATCCTTTAAAAAAAATCATCAAACCAAAAAGTTAAAAAAAATAAAATAAAATAAAAATCTGTTTAAACGAAAATCATTTTAATTCACGCAACAATCTAAATCGGAAAATAATTGTGGGATTGCTTTGTGAGAGGTTTCACACTCAATTCCTTAGATGCGAGATAGCTCTGTGGACGTATTTGCCATGTTCTACCTCGTTTAGGAGTTTTTGACATAAAAAATATATTAAATAAATAAAAAACGAAAATACATAAAAACCTTTTAAAATAAAATCAGAAAAAAATCAAATCTTTTCTAAGAGAACTACGTGGCTTTGAGTTTCCCATCGCACCTGGGAATACGTAGGAGCAAGATAAATCATCTTGTCGGGCCAAAACTAAATTTTCCTTTTTTTGTGTCTCTTTTTATGTTAAAATAATTAATCAAAAATATTTAAACTTTTCTATTTTTAGGGATGCTCTATGGACACGGTGTCATGTTTAGTCCCTTAGATTTGAGGTTGCCCTGTGGACTCATGTGCCATGTTCAACCTCATTTAGTTTTTATAAACAATAAATTTAAAAACGTAAAAATCAATAAATTTAAAATATTAAAAATCAAAAAATAGTTCTTTCTTGTAAATAATTTTTGGGGTAAAATAAATATTTAAAAGGTTATTAAAATGGTTTTTGCACAATTAACTTGAGGTACCGTTTTTTTAAACGGGCGATGTAGGGTGCTAATACCTTCCCTACTCGTAACCGACTCCCGGACTCATCTCTCTTTTTCTTTTCTTTTTAGACCAGTTAACCTTTAAATAATTGGGTTTTTCTAAGATTTTTCCAATAAAAATCTTAGTGGCGACTCCTCTGTTTCTATCCATCTTTTCGCGGCTCCCGGACGGGACGGTCGCGACATCTTCATTGCTACTAGCATCAGTAATAGCAGCAGGCTTCTCAACTTGAAGAGCCAAATCAAGATCCATTACACCAAGGTGAAATTGGATTTGTTCACTCAATTCAGAGAAGTTCAGCCCATTAAATGTTGGAACAGACGTAGCATGCGAATGTAAAGACATAGGAACAAATACTGTAATTACACATGCTTCACATTAATGCTTTGAGTCATAAAATAACATACAATCAAATTCAAACAATAAACATTAAACATTCAATGCACATTAATGTTCTCCTTTGGGTGATACATCAATGCACCACAAACATAATGATGCTAATACAGTCAACATTATTAGGCAATGAAATATGCACTAACTAGAAATATTTACTATCTTTGGACATATAAATAAAACTAATAGTGCATTCACATCATGTCCATTAATTATAAGAACAACTAACAAACCTTTGGGTGATCCATAAATGCCTTATAACAATGAACTTCAATTTACCCATAAACTAACAATCATCACGTCATTTATAGCATCACATTCTATGGGTAATTGAAATAAATTATCATTCATTTGGAATTAAATAAACTTTCAAATTTGATCACTTTGGTGATTAACAAATCCATCATACATTTAATCCAAAAATATACATACTTCATAAACATTCAAATGCCTTTCCTTAATTCCCATTTTGAAACACGTTCATGGAGTTTTATTCAAATTTGACATTTGAAAGGAAATCATGTACAAGCATCCAAGATTGATAATTGAAAGGCATTTCAAAACTTAACAATCACGTCCAAGATGCACCGATAATGGAATGGGAATTATAAGAAAGTCATTTATTATTTCCTAATTCACGACTCTGAAAACACGTACAGGAAGATGTGAACAATCACGTAAAAGCCTTTGGATACAGGCAATTCTCATAAAAGGACATACAAAGAACATTCATCCCAATTCCAAATTGAAAAAGGGCATTTTTTTTTTAAATCATTCATTGAAGTTCCAATCAATCACGTACAGGAACTTTCAATAAATGATCCAATCATATATTGAGAACATACAGGGAGAATCATAATGGAAACATACATACTTTTAACAATCACAGTGCAGCGGAATAAAAAAATCATAATTTATAAATTCCCAATATTTAAAATTAGGGTTCATAAAATTGGGGAATTCAAACATCATCAATGGAAAACTATAAATTCTTGAACACATGCTCTGATACCACATGTAAACTCTATCATACATGAGCTACTAATAAGGATCTTAAGAATTAATAGTCTTCACTAATAGGATGAATAGAAACACTAACATTTCTCCATGCTTAAATATTAATACTTCTTTACTTGAACTTCAATCAACAATGGAAACTCTTCTATCCCTTTCCTTCCTCTTTATGCCTATAACTTTGATGGAAATTAGGAGACTTTCTTTCTAGGCAGAGGGAAATGTTTCATTTCCTTCCTTTTATAATTGCTTCCATCAAGCAATACATCATTTCATTCATCAGACTCATTCTCAAGAGTCTTAACCATTCATTCAAATGTCAAACAATATGTCCTTTCATTCAAATATTAAACCACCACTAATATTTGTCACACACATGAGACATTAATTCTTAGAGACATGTGTGCTAATGCGAGCTGGTCCTGCCACCGATGGTGGACCCGGTCTTCCCATGATACCCACCTATGTTCACGACCTGGAGAACCAAATCAGAGAAATTTTCATGGTCTTCAACCCGGTTCACAGAAGCTCAATGAACCTGCAAGCCAGCTATCCTTGTGTAAAATTAAGGTTCTCATGATTACACGACATTGTTTAAACTTTAAAGTTTAAACACTTGTCATCATTTGATTGCTCCAAGTTTTAATTTAAGGGTACCCAAACCCTCTATTTTTATGGGTATCAGAGAAATTCCCTATTATTGTTTTTATTTCCTATCATCACTACTGATATGTTAAGCCTCTAAATTCGTTAATATCAAAATTTCTAGCAGTAATAATAATTGAATTTTGTTCCTTTGTAAATTTACTCACTTTATTATTGTGATAAAAATGAACTTTTTAGACATGGTTTTGTTCCTTTGTAATTTTATGTTTTAAAAACCCATATTGTTGTACCAATTACTTTATAAAAAAGGTTTTTGTTTATGTATATTTTATTTTATGATTAATATCTGTTGAATTAGAAATTACGAACCAATGACATTCAATTTCAACAACTCCATTTAGAATAAAAGTATATATATATATATATATATATATATATATATATATATATATGTATGTATGTATGTATGTATGTATGTATGTATGTATGTGTGTGTATTAAATTCAATATATTTACGGGGTAATTTTGTGAGTTGTATGTTTTAAAAAAAATGTAAATTTCACAACCATTGTTTTCCTTAAGTATTTGTAATGAACATAAGTAGCTTAACCTGATGTTTCATGTGGATAAATGATTAAATGCAAATCAAATGTTTATTTTTCTGGTTTGTGTAGCCTGATGTTTCATGTGGATAAATGATTAAGTGTAAATCAAGTTGTTTTATGCGGCCTAATAGGGTAATAAGACATTAGTGTTTATTTTTCTGGTGTGTGTAGTATTAGTACCTATCCATGTTGCCAAACGTAGGTGAGAGATTTTTTTTCTTAATGTGATTTATTTTGTATTGACAAATATTTCTTAGAAAATATACAATTATTATTCTTTGATAATAGAATTAAAGACTGTGTTGTGTCACGTCCTCTTTTGTTGTATAAGCCTCATGTACTTCTGCTTATGGCAAATAAAGCGGTCTTTATAGTTTTGTAAGATGTTTAAAATTGTTTTGTGGTTATGTTTTTGCGATGATTAAGAGGAATTGACTTGTTGTAAAGTGTCATATGAATATGTGTTATCCTTAATTGTGAAAGTAGTGTGTATTATATAAATAAAGTATGTATTATATAATGAAGTGATTTTATGAGATTTTGTGGTTGACAAATTTTATATACATTTGGCTTAATAAATTTTTTGTTGTTGTTCTCATCACACAGTTTTGGGTTATTCTACAATATTGTGTTTATCTTTATTTTTTGTATTTGTGTTGTTAAAGAGAGATTGTGAGTTTTGAACTCCCATGGAGTATTTTACCATAGAGCTAATGCCAAATATTCCCACTATTCATGTTTGTGTTATTTTGTCTTTTGGCATATTGAATTAGCGGGAGCGTGTATATTACAAATATAATTTTATTGCTTATAAAAAATATAATTATATTGTCTGATATCTTGAAATTTCATAGTTTAAATTATTGTGCGCACTTGATATGACATAATGTTTGAATTCAGTTTTACTTAGTTACACATTTGTTGAATCCCAATAGACACATATGTTAGGGCCATCTTGTAGAGATTTGTACATCAATCACACTTTTGGCATTCAATTTTGTTGGGTTTTTGTTTAACCCATATTCCATATTTTGTCATGTCACGTGATTATAAGTTTGAATTTAATTGTTATACATTGTAAGGGTAAATATTTGTACGATGTCAACCACTCACGAATAGTCACATCATTAAAAATGTTTGACTTGTATAATAACTACTTTGAAAGTCACATATAGGATGATTTCATAATTTTGACATTGTATCTAATCCACGTACTTACTGTTTGTAAACTTCATTTGAGGTTAATATATTGACGGGTCTGGAGTGCATTTCATGACTTTGTGTCGAAATTGATCATAATTGTATTTTTCAGCATAATTGACATCCTGACATTGCTTATGTATTTAGAGCATAACTTTGGCTATAGACATTGTAAAATTGTTATTTTAATTTTGTAGGAAAGTTAAGATAATTGTCTACAACTTTCATGAAGAGCTAGAAACCCAATTCAAGAGATAAGAAGGTCATATCTGGGCTGAAATTGTGACTAGAGGTGTTGTTGTGGGAGTTTGGACAGAGAGCAGTTTTTAGCCATAACTTGGGTTGTAGAGGTCAAATACACCTCATACCAAATTCATTGTGAAGATGACATATTAGGCTAAAACTTTCATGAAAATCACATAACCAAATGATGTCGTTTTGATGGTATAAATTGCCTTGGAAAATAACTCTCGAATCCTGGAGTATTTTGGGCCTAACTCACTCATTAGAGGTCCATTTGAGGTATTTTTGGGGGCCAATTGAAGTTGGGTCAAAAGGGCATGTAGGGAATCAGTTAGATTTTTTTTTCGAAACAAGTTAGTTTGTTAATTAGGTTAGTTTTAAGTAGGGAATGGGCAGAATACAGTTAGATACGAAAATAGCTCCCTTACCTCCTCCTCCTCCTCCTCCTTCTTCTTCATATTTTCTCTAGGTTTTTGTTTGTTCTTGGTCATGGATTTTCGTTTTATAAGTCGTTTCTCCACGACAGTGGAGATCTAAACTCCTTAAACCAATCCTTGGGTTACATTCATATGGGTTTGATTCTGAAATTTTGTTCTATTTGCTTAATCCTGTGTTGATTTCGTTTTTCATGTTCTTCCTCTCTTTGATTCTTGATTCTATATTTATTTGCCTAAATGAGTTGGAATATTGAATTTATGTATTAGTGGATTCATTAATTCATATTTAAAGAAGGAAAAACAGAACCTACATGATTGTATTGAAGGTGTTTGACGAAATATCTAGCTTGGTTGGATTTCGGTTTTCATGTTTAATTTCGAATTTATTGGATGCTTAAACGCCTTAATTAATCAAACTCTAGATACATTTCTAGTAGAAAATTCATGGGTTCCATTTAGGCTTCTATTTGTAATTCGAAATCTACGGCTTAATTAACATTTGTATGTTCTCTTGTGATTAATGATGAATCAAACCTGGTAATTGTCATTCCCTTGGATTGGTTGTTTTAACGTAACTATTTCCGATTTTATTTAGTCTTTGTCATGTATTTTCGTGCTTTCAAACTTGCACCCTCCAACCTTTTACTTTGCTTGCTTAACTTTGATGGAATTTGAGTTAGTCCTTTGAGAGACGATTCGGGTTGACACCCTTGCTGCCAAGTAGGGTTGTAATTTGGTTTATTGCAATTTTGGTGGGTTCGGCACCCGATCAATGAGATGTAAAAAACTTTACACTCGATAAAGTATCAAAATTAAACTCTAAGTATTTTGCATATATGATATCAATACTTTTATCTAGTAGAATTTTATGCATTGTTAAGGTGATTGTAATTCCATTTTGAACCAACGATTAGAAGTGTTTGATCGCAATTGACATTCCAATGTCACATTAATCCGAGTAGGAAATTGTTGTATTTTTATTAAATATGGATAAGCATCATCATAAATTTTATAAAACTCGGATTAATTGAATGTCAAATATTATGTAACATCTATTGGTGGTGGTGGGTAGGGTAAATCTGTAAAATCACTTGGTTGGTTTGGGGATAAAAAGGTCAAGGTAATCGTGTAGTTATGTCAAATCACTTGGGTAAAACTAAGGACAAATTTGTCAAATCACTTGGATAAAACTAAGGACAAATTTGTAAATAACAATATATTAATAATATCTTTCAACTGAAGTAGTAATTACCATTAACTCTCTAATGTTCACTGTGCTTGGTATACCAGAAAATTATCTTCTCTTATTTCTCTCGTGAAAGAAAGTCTTTGAATAAGTCTCTTTTGAAACTCTCGAACCACGATCAAGCGCCATTTTCCATTCAAGCACTGATTCAAGCATCCCTCGGGGGTTTTTTTCCTCTCCAATTTGGGATAATTTTGCCCATTGGAGCCTCACCAAGGCTTCATGTGATCATAGGTAAATCAAGTTGTGGTATAAGTTCATATTATGTGAATAGAGAATTATTACTGACCAATGTCTTATGCTATGAACATTACCGTTGTTTTTTTTTTTTATCAGTCCATGTTTCCCCACTTTTGGTGATGAGATTATTCATCTATATTTGCATAATATCCGAAAAGTTTGTAGTTTTTATTTTATTTTATTTTGTTGAAGTAAAGTTTGTAGGTTTACATGTAATGTTATGTTTTTTTTTTACGCATCATAATGTTATATGTACTTTTAAATTATGTACTTTTAAATCTGCATATTTACATGTATAATTATCATTTCATGTTTGTAGGTTGAAAATCTTACATCAGTTTCCGCATTTTTTTTTAAATGAATAATACACTACCTATTTCAATTACCACGACCCTTTTAAAAACAAAATTAAAGAGACACTTATTAATTGGGTTTTAAAGAGGTATAAAGGCTATATTAATGTGAAATAACACACATTCCTAATAAGGCATATTCTGATCACAAAGTACTCCTCGGCAACGTGAGGTAAAAAAACAATGCAATATAAATAATTAAAAGTGTAACAGAAAAATAGGAGATTAAATTGTAATAAAAGAGTAATTATTTTTTTTAATATAAGCTCAAAACAAATAATTTTGAAATAAAATATCCAACAAACATCCAGACATTTCAAAATAATTTGTGAACAAAAATTCAGAGTTGACTACATTAATGTCTCATCTTTATGCTTTCTAAGAATAGCCAAAGGACATTCTTCACAAAACAAAAAAAAGATTAGCCAAATGACCATATACAAATTGTGTTATTGCCATTTGTCTTTGGACTTAATATTATGTATTGTTGCTAAAGGACCATCAAGGTTTGGGTAGGTTGTAATGATATATCATCAATAAATGATGTTTACTTTGAATTTATACAAAACTCGGTCTCTTCATTGGGATGCCTCAATGGCTCCCGAAAGATGACGAGCAACAAAGGATCATTATTGCATCTAATGGCATTGTTTATTACCTTAGTTGTCTGCTAATTTAAATATATGATGTGATGGTTTGTTTTTCCAATGTTAAGACTGAGTGTGCATTGTTTGAAAATTGTGTGTACTAGCTTTTGTTGCACCAGTGCAATGCACGGGTCATCAATTATTATTATTATTGATAGTGTTCCGGCCAAATATCTCGAGTATGAAATACTCGGCTGAACGAGGATTAGTGGGGTGTTTTTGGATTGTGCTTGACAGAATGTGGATTCTACTCCACGTATCCAAAAGGGAATCAAAGCAAACGTAGTTCTAGAATGAGGGGTAAGCCCCTATTTATAGTTGTTCTCTCGAGGATCGGGCTCAAAAATAGCGGAGGATTATTTGGATCAGATCGTGATCATGGGGAGAGATATCCGGAGCCTGATTGTCCGGAGTGACATTATGGCCAGCGAGATATTCGGCCCAGTTAGCTGCGGATAGATAGCTTGGGGCCGAGTAGTTATTCTCGGGTGTCAAGTGTGCTTTGACATGTCCTCGGCCGGATGAGTTTGGGTCAAGTCCCATTCGCGGGGGTAAGCTCGGTTGGTCCGGTGTATAGACGAGTTCTCGGTCTTACATTCTCGGCCAAGACACAAGCCCCCGAGCTCCGAGCTTGAATAAGCGAAGGAGCGATACGCATGAAAATCGAGCTTATTCTTCGGTTATGCGATTATCCACATTCTCAGTTGTCATTTCAATCAAGTCTTCTCTCTGTCGGAGAAAGCAATTATTCCCCTATTACTTCTTCTAAGACGCCCACGGACAAGAAACCCTAGAGTTCGCGCCCATTTAATGGGGGAAAATCAAAAGTCGCGCCCATTTTTGGGGCCCAATGGACAACGGGCCACCAATTGCAGTTATAAATACCTCCTCCGGCGCCAACTCCCCTTCCTACTTTGCTTACCCTTCTCTCGCCATTCACCCTCGTCTTCCAAGCTTTCGCCCTTGTTCCTCTCGCTTGTCATCCTCCAGTACGCTCCGTCTCTTTTCTTCCTTCGTGCTTCTAAGCTCGCTTTCGACCTTCGGACATGAGTTCATCTATGTCTTCGAGTCAAATACTTCGCCTCCGGTTGAGGGGTGAAGTTTCCCAATTGGGGATCCCTTTCCGTTTCTTCTATTCCTTCGGAAGCGAGCGTTGGGGAGGCGGAACCATCCTCCCTCGGGTCATCTTCGGCAGGACTCGGGATTCTTCCGATTCGATTCGTCTAGGTCTGGTTCTCCCCCCTCCTAGAGTGTCCAAACCCGCCGCCCGCAAACAACGCCTTAGGGTTCCTAAAGACCCTATTCCCGATATTACCCTTCCCGGTACACAGGTTAAAGGGGAGGTTGGAACCTTTTTTTTCGAGACTACGGACTCCGATTATATTGTTGAACTTCGGTCCCATATCAATATCTCGGCCTCGGGGACGAGTCCGAAGTTTATCCTTGCCTCCGTGCTCGAGCACCGAGTGTGTCTTTCTAAGGGCTCGTCCTTCCGAGCCCCCTTTACATATATGTATAAAACACTTTTTGACAAACTGCATGTGTCTCTTCCTTTTATCGAGTTTGAGTGCGATGCCGAGAACCATGAGCGTCGCACCTACTCAACTTCACCTACTAATTTGGGCTTTTATGAAAGCCTTTCGGATTCTATGTAAATACATAAAGATAGAGCCCACTACTCCGAAATTTTTGTATTTTTATCAAACCAGATTTGAGGAAAAAGGGATGGGTATCCCTTAATGGGTTGAACCGAAGAGGTCTTCTTAGTTTATTCGCCTCGTCTTATAAAGACTTCAAGGTTGGCTTCTTCCGTGTTCCGCCCTTCAAGTTCTCATACCTCCCACTTTTTTTTACGAGAATAAACATGCCAAGTTTCCTTTATCACTGGCAATCCTCTCCCACAAAATTTGCTCGCCCAGTATCGTTCCCCTCTGGCCGAGGATAAGCGGGATATAGATGTACTAGAGGGTCTTCCTCGGCCCCTCCATTGTGCCACGCCTTATGAAACTCCCCTTCTCCTCCACCCCAAGGTCCGATCTTAAAAAGTAAGTGCTCGGCTTTTTAGTTTCTTAAGTATTTTTCACACTTTGTGTTGTTATACTAACAACTCTTTCTTTTGTAATCATCATGGGAAAGTTCGACTTTTCAAAGCTTGTCAAGGTGGTGTTGGTAAAGAGGGTCGGGTCCCTCTTCACCGAGAAGAAGCAAAAAGACCTCCTCCCGCCAAGGCCTGCGAAGGGGGCCTCGTCATCCGCCCCTCAAAAGGAAGAGGGCGGAGGTTGAAGTGGTTGCCGAAGATTCTCCCTTCCCGGCCCAGGCTCCCTCGCCCCACTACTCGGGGGACGCAAATCGTGGGCGAGAACAGCCCACTTTCTACCCCCTTGAGCCGAAATGGTACAACACCACCCGAAGGCGGGGACTTCATCTCTCCTGGGTGGAAGACTTCAACCCCTCCTCCTCTTTCGACTCGACCCTCTTAAAAGCCGCCGATCTTTGGCTTATCAAGCAAGAGGGGGCCCGATCCAGCATGGAGGCCCTCTCGCTCCCTCGCCTCCGTCTTGGCGGCTTTGGCTCAGTTTCTCGTAGCCGAGAGGTGACGGAGACCGAGAGGAAGTCTCAGCAATGGGAGTCCGAGTTTCTTTGTTGTAGAGAGGTTGCAGGGGGATCTCTCTCGGATTGCCTCCGAGAATGAACGCTGACTACCACCATTCCTGATATTAACACTCTCAACTCCGAGCTGGATTCTCGGCGAAATTAGCCGAGGAAAGCAGAGCTCGAGTGGAAGAAGACAAGGCTCGTGCCGAAGAAAAGATCAAAGAGGCTCAGCCGAGATTGATCGACTCAAAGCTGCCTTGGAGGCCGAGATCCAGGCTAAGATACTGCCCGAGGAGGACGGGGGGAGGCCACCCGCTGCATTGTCATCGAGCACGGAAAGGTTTTGACAAAGGCATTGCCCAGGCGAGGTTACGGTTCCGGCAGATCGACCTTTCGGGGCCGATGTGAACATGGAGGTGGTAAATGGGGAACTTGTTCCCATCATTCCCCGAAGGGGAGGAAGAGGTGGGCGTAGTGGGGGGCCTCCAGGACGATCATGCAGAGGCTGAGGAAAGCCATGGGGGGAGTAGTGTTATAGTTTTTTGTTCATCCTTTGTCTTGGGCTCATGCCCTTGTAACTTGATTACTTGAATGAATATCATTATCATTTCTTTGATTCTTCGTTGTGTTCGGCTTGTCCATCGAATTCTTGGCTAAGGCGAAATACTCTATCGTCCAAAATGGACGGTGGTGAATTCTAAAAGCACGTGTTTTTCATTTTGCGTTGTCATGCATTAAATGCTTTTGGAAACCGTAATGGGTTCACGCAATCGCTGCCTTCGCTTGGTTTCGAGGTTTGTTTTCCCAACAAATTCTCACACATATTATTCCTTTCTTGCCTATAATAGGGCCCTTCTCACCTGTTCATTCCTCATCCTTTTTCATATTTCATATAGATTAGGCGTTATTTAGTTTATTTTGTTAGATTTTCCCTTGGAACGGGTGAGGTTGGTTTTGTGTGTTGTTTTGCGGGAATTCAAAGAAAAATGCTCGAATAGCCATGACGGAGCTTGGAGGAAGACAGAGTCTCAAAAGTGCAGAAAAGGATCCAGGCGAGGAGAGCATCACGGCCTGGCCGTGATAACCATCACGGCCGTGATCAAGAAGAGCAGGAATGGGAGCAAAAGTCGAAGCTATCACGGCCTGGCCGTGATAAGCATCACTGGCCGTGATGTACCAGGCAGAATTGGTCACGACTGGCCGTGATGAATGTCACGGCCGTGATGAGTAGAGTTGAAGCGTATCCCTGGCGAGAACCTATCACGGCCTGGCCGCGATGGCCATCACGGCCGTGGACGGCAAGTTCTCCGACCTATAAAAGAGACCAAAGGCGAGAATAGAAAGGACCACTTCTCGAGAATCAGAATTTTAACCTAATTTGGAACCAGAGGCAGTCTGGAGGATTACTCCCATGGAATCCCTTCTTTCCTTCTTCTATGTTTCTTTGGTTGTGGATATTAGCATGAGTAGCTAAACCTCCATTGTTGGGGTTAGGGTAACTATGTCTGAATTCTCATTGTAATTGATTTAATCTTGCAATACAATTTCTACTTTGTTATTGAGTGATTGAATTGATGTTCTTAATGCTTGTTGTGGCTAGCACCCCCATAACTTGATTTGTGTTTTAATATGCAATTGGAAAATTCGTGTTAAAACCGGAATTGAATTCAATCACCTAGTAAGCCTTTTATCTAGGAATGGAACTAGGTTTATTAGCAATTGTGTAATCCCTACGCTTAATGCAAATTCACTAATCTAGGCCTCCTAAGGAATTAGGGTCTATTAGGGATTTAGGCTCTTGTCATCCGAGGAATCGGGGCTTGAGTAAAGTAGTGGATTGATTGTCATAACTGAAGTAGAAACTGTTTGTGAGTGTTTAATTGCATGAGAATGAAGTTTAGTGAACCTAACCTTGACTACTTTTATCATATTTGAAAACCTTCTTTTATTGCCTTCCAAGTGTTTGAGAAAATTACAAAAAGAGTTTGTTTTTCTTATGCTTGTTAGTTCTAGCTTTTGTGAGTTTAGAACTCTCTTTCAATCCAAGAATCGCTTAAATAGTAATTGAATAGGTACGTGCTAGTACTTGTTGCAGTCCTCGTGGGAACGATAGAACGGTCTTACCACCAGTATTACTTGCACGACTGGGTATACTTGCCCAGATTCGTCAACAAGTTTTTGGCGCCGTTGTTCAGGGACTTGTATTTCAATATTAGCATATCCATTTTGGTTACTAATTTGAGCACAAAATTTTTCTGTTTTAAAATTTTTCTTTTTCGTTATAAACCGTGTCTGTCATTTTTTTTTAGTGTGTTTCTTCATTTGTGTGCTAACCTTTACTACTAACAATCTTGTTTGCTAGATTGTTTGTGTATGCGAGGTACTATTCCAGCTGACCAACTCCTATACGATCCAGAAATTGAAAGAACAGCTAGGAAGAATAGGAAGCAAGCAAGACAAAGCATAACTTGTTAAGACAACAAGGAGAAGAACAAGAGACTTCCACCTCTCAAAGTTACTCAAGAAGAACTCAAGATGGCGGGGAATGGTGAAGATACTCCACCACCACCACGGAGGACACTTGGTGACTATTCCAATACAAATTTCAACGAGGCATGTCACTAGTATAGTGAGACCTCCGGTGAACTCCAACAATTTTGAACTCAAGCCAAATCTCATCAACATGGTTTCACAAAATCAGTTTCTTTGGGTTGGAGAAAGAAGATCCTAACAGTCATATTTCCACTTTCCTGGAGTTGTGTGATACAGTGAAGATAAATGGTGCTTCCGATGATGCAATTCGACCGAGATTGTTCCCTTTTTCTTTAAGAGATAGAGCCAAGTCTTGGCTCCATCCACAACCAAGGGGAGTTTCACTACATGGGACAACTTAGAAGAAAAGTTTCGGCAAGGTTCTTCCCCACATCAAGATTTGTAAAGGCAAGGGGTGACATCATGAGTTTTTCTCAACAAGAAGGTGAGACATTGCATGACGCCTTGGGAAAGGTTCAAGGAATTGCTCGGAAGATGCCCAAATCATGGTTTTGATGATCTTACTCAGATGCAAACATTCTGTAATGGATTGAGGCCATCAACCAGGTACATGTTGGATGCTTCAATTTGGAGGTTCAATGAATACAAAGACAGCAGAGGAAGCCCTGACTTTGATAGAAGCAATGGCCTCTAATGATTACTTGATGCATCATGATCGGGGTCCCACACAAAGAAGGGGAGTGTTGGAGCTAGATTCACAAACTGCATTGTTGGCTCAGAACAAGATCATGACACAACAATTGGAGTCTCTTACTAAACAATTATCTCAACTCCCACAACAACTCCAAAATGTTCAAGGGACGACTATGCCACACCAGCAGTACCGAGATGTGATTTTTGTGGAGGTGATCATGAGAATGGAAGATGTGAGGCACCACCTAGTTCCCATGAAGAAGCAAATTATATGGGGAACTATGGGCGACAAGGCAACAACCAAGGGTGGAGGAATCAACCAAATTTTGGTTGGAATCAAGATGTCGGGCAAACAAGCAAGCCTCCTCCCTACACAACCGCTTCAAGATCGGGTTTCTAATCTGGAGAACACACTCAATCAGTTTATGCAGTTGTCCATGACGAACCAGAAAAATACTGATGCTTCGTTAAAGAGTTTGGAGGTTCAAATTGGCCAAATTGCAAAGCACCTGGCGGAGCAAACTAGCGATGGTTTTTTCTGGTAACACTCAAACTAATCCGAAGGAGCATTGCAATGCTATTGTTTTGAGGAGTGGAAAAAGTCTTGAGAGTGTGGGTGGTGAACCTTTGGTGAAGAATCGAATGTTGATGGGAAAACAGAATTGAGTGCGAGAGGAAAAAGAAGAAAAAGATGAAGATGTTATAGTTGAGGAAGAAGAAAAGGTCGAGTGAACAAGACAAGAGGGAGAAGCTAGTAGATGAGAATTCAATTTTGAGGAAGACTAAAAGTCAGCTCTTGAAAGATTGGGACAAGCCTCAAGTGATTCCCTCTTATGTGAAGTTGCCATACCCTCATTTGACCAAGAAAAAAGAGAAAGACGAACAATTTGCCAAGTTCCTCGATATTTTCAAGAGGTTGCAGATCAATATCCCCTTTTCTTTGAAGCACTTAGCAGATGCCCAATTATGCAAAATTCATGAAGGAACTGCTCACGAAGAAAAGAAAGATTACGAAGGTAAAGCTGTTGCCTTAAGCGAGGAGTGCGGTGCGATCTTGCAAAGGAAGCTACCTCCAAAGCTGAAAGATCCTGGGAGTTTTACAATCCCTTGCACTATTGGGAATGTGTCTCATCGGAAAAGCCTTATGTGACTTGGGAGCGAGTGTCAACTTGATGCCGCTTTCCATGTTGAAAAAGCTTGGAGGAGGAGAGGTGAAACCCACAAGGATGGCATTGCAGTTGGTGACAGATCAATCAAGCATCCTTATGGTATTTTGGAAGATGTTCTTGTAAAGGTGGATAAGTTTATCTTTCCAGTGGACTTTGTGGTTTTAGACATGGTGGAGGATCGTGAAGTTCCGCTCATCTTTGGGAGACCTTTTCTAGCCACGGGCGAGCTTTGATAGATGTAGAAAAAGGCCATGAAATTCAGAGTGCAAGAAGAAGAAGTCAATTTCAAGGTATTGGAAGTTATGCATCGTCCGAGAATCAAGAGGAGTGTTTCCGCATGGATATGGTGGATACTGAGTGGCTGAAGAAGTTGTTGCACATCAACACCACCCCTCTACTCTAGAGAAGAAAAAGCCCAACATGAAAGCAAATCTGAAGCTAAGCAAGACAAATGATGTATCAGTTGGTGATGAAATTGGATCTGCTCATCTTGTGAAAATAGAACCCCCACGGGAAGGGGTAAGAAAAAGGGCAAGAGGCCCAGTGAAAAAGGCAAAGCGAAGCACAATTGTTGGCCTTCAAAGCAAAATCAGCTCTTTACAGGAGTTTCATGGAAGAAAAGTGCTCTTGCACTTCTATGCCCAGCAGACCCCGGTTAATTGAAAGAAACACGTCAAGCTAGTGACGTTAAAGAAGCGCTTATTGGGAGGCAACCCAAAATTTCTTAACTCTTTTCTTTAGTTGTTTTCATTTTCTTAATAATTTTGTTTTTGATTTTAACCTCTTGAATAATTTGAGAAGCTCAAGAGGAAAAATAATAAATTGAGAATTGTTAAGTGTTTGCAGGGTAATAAGGAAGGAAGGGAGAGCAAGAAGACAAGGAGAAGAGCAAAAAGGGCAGAGAAAAAGAAAGTCAGCACCCGCTACCGCCTCGGTAAGCCGTTCCATTTTTATTTTAATTTAATTTTTCTCCTCTCTCCAACTTGATTGTTTACATTGGGGACAATGTAAATTTTCAAGCTTGGGGTGATTAAGGGGTATTTTGCATTTGCATTTTTCATGTTGCATTCATATAGTCTTGCATGATAGTTTTGCATGATCACACAATTAGATTGCCCTCGCTTAGATTTTGTATCCAATAGTGAGAACTAAGTGCCAAATAAATTGTGATAGTGAATTGTTGAAC
The DNA here is from genome assembly GCA_030762895.1 of Sophora flavescens. NCBI lineage: Eukaryota > Viridiplantae > Streptophyta > Magnoliopsida > Fabales > Fabaceae > Sophora > Sophora flavescens. Next base: position 17,960 of record JAUPTC010001201.1, read on the forward strand.
CCAATTTGTTATTCTTGTGATAAGGCTGCAAATGAAAATATTTGAGATGATCTTGGATAGTTGATAATTAGCATATGGTTCTGTGGACTTGTGATTTTCATTGATTCTGAACTAAAATGTGAGATTTTGAGCCAAAGGGGTACTCACAAAATTTTACCCCATTCTTTGTGTAGAGTGTATTCCTCTTGGTTTGTTTTCTCTAGAACTTGACTTGAAACCATTTCAAAGCTTAAAAAATTTTTTGAAAACATTTTTGAAAATGATTGAGGCAATAGGTATTTTTCTGGCCTTCTGAGCTTTGAATGATGAAATGCTACCCTTTAGTTGCCCAATTTTGAGCCTGAAAGAATAAAAATGCTTTTCTTGGTACCCTGAAATGTTTTGATAAATAATGTTTGATGGGACCTTCTAAAGTATAACAAAAGGGTGAAAAAGGTAGTTGGAAGTTTGGGAAAAGAATCAGAAAAAAATAATTCTCTTGATTTGAAAATTCTTCCCTTCTCCAAATAAAAGAAAAAGAAAAAAAAAAGGAAAATAAATAGAGAAGGGGAAGACAAAAAAAAAAAGAAAAAGAAAGAAAAGAAAGGTGGAAAAATGAATTGAAAACCCAAGAAGGTATTTTAGAAGGTCATGTTTGCAATGTTGATGTTTATATAGCCTTTTGAAATGTCCTTTTCTTGTTATCCCCACCTAACGATTAAATCCCATGGCCATGTTACAACCAAAGAAAAGACCTCTTGATTCTAATTTGTTTTCATTAATAAAGTAGAGATTTGGTTTATAGTCAAGCCTATGGTAGGATTCATTCCTTGAGGAAAATTGAGTGAGATGCCTTATTCTCCTAAACACTTGAGTGGTGAGGAAGAGAGCCAAGCAATTGAACAAGCTTGGGGTGAGCTTCAAGTGAGAAAGTGTGCCCAAATCAGCGAGAACATGAGTCTAAGGAACCTAAGCTTCTAATTGGACTTGAATTGATTGTCTCTTGCTGAATTGTTTGAATTGCCTATTGCTTGGATTATTTGCTGGGGTTCTTAATTCACTATCCATGTTCTGATTAGTTATATTTTCTGGCCTTGGTGATTGCTTGAGGACAAGCAATTGAATAAGCTTGGGGTGATTTGATAGTGTGATTTTACATGATGTTTGCTGTACACTTTTGCATGCATATTTCATATAGATTAGGCGTTATTTAGTTTATTTTGTTAGATTTTCCCTTGGAACGGGTGAGGTTGGTTTTGTGTGTTGTTTTGCAGGAATTCAAAGAAAAATGCTCAGAATAGCCATGACGGAGCTTGGAGGAAGACAGAGTCTCAAAAGTGCAGAAAAGGACCCAGGCAGAGAGCATCACGGCCTGGCCGTGATAACCATCACGGCCGTGATCAAGAAGAGCAGGAATGGGAGCAAAAGTCAGAAGCTATCACGGCCTGGCCGTGATAAGCATCACGGCCGTGACAGCCAGACAGAATTGGTCACGGCCTGGCCGTGATGAATGTCACGGCCGTGATGAGTAGAAGTTGAAGCGTATCCCCTGGCCGAGAACCTATCACGGCCTGGCCGTGATGGCCATCACGGCCGTGGATCGGCAAGTTCTCCCGACCTATAAAAAGAGACCAAAGGGCGAGAATAGAAAGGACCACTTCTCAGAATCAGAATTTTAACCTAATTTGGAACCAGAGGCAGTCTGGAGGATTACTCCCATGGAATCCCTTCTTTCCTTCTTCTATGTTTCTTTGGTTGTGGATATTAGCATGAGTAGCTAAACCTCCATTGTTGGGGTTAGGGTAACTATGTCTGAATTCTCATTGTAATTGATTTAATCTTGCAATACAATTTCTACTTTGTTATTGAGTGATTGAATAGCTGTGCTTAATGCTTGTTGTGGCTAGCACCCCCATAACTTGATTTGTGTTTTAATATGCAATTGGAAAATTCGTGTTAAAACCGGAATTGAATTCAATCACCTAGTAAGCCTTTTATCTAGGAATGGAACTAGGTTTATTAGCAATTGTGTAATCCCTACGCTTAATGCAAATTCACTAATCTAGGCCTCCTAAGGAATTAGGGTCTATTAGGGGATTTAGGCTCTTGTCATCCGAGGAATCGGGGCTTGAGTAAAGTAGTGGATTGATTGTCATAACTGAAGTAGAAACTGTTTGTGAGTGTTTAATTGCATGAGAATGAAGTTTAGTGAACCTAACCCCAGCTACTTTTATCATATTTGAAAACCTTCTTTTATTGCCTTCCAAGTGTTTGAGAAAATTACAAAAAGAGTTTGTTTTTCTTATGCTGTTAGTTCTACCTTTTGTGAGTTTAGAACTCTCTTCAATCCAAGAATCGCTTAAATAGTAATTGAATAGGTACGTGCTAGTACTTGTTGCAGTCCTCGTGGGAACGATAGAACGGTCTTACCACCGTATTACTTGCACGACTGGGTATACTTGCCCAGATTCGTCAACAAGTTTTTGGCGCCGTTGCCGGGGACTGTATTTCAATATTAGCATATCCATTTTGGTTACTAATTTGAGCACAAAATTTTTCTGTTTTAAAATTTTTCTTTTCTGTTATAAACCGTGTGCTGTCATTTTTTTTAGTGTGTTTGCTGTTGTGTGCTAACCTTTACTACTAACAATCTTGTTTGCTAGACTGTTTGTGTATGCGAGGTACTATTCCAGCTGACCAACTCCTATACGATCCAGAAATTGAAAGAACAGCTAGGAAGAATAGGAAGCAAGCAAGACAGCATAACTTGTTAAGACAACAAGGAGAAGAACAAGAGACTTCCACCTCTCAGGTTACTCAAGAAGAACTCAAGATGGCAGGGAATGGTGAAGATACTACACCACCACCACGGAGGACAATTGGTGACTATTCCAATACAAATTATAACAGGCATGTCACTAGTATAGTGAGACCACAGTTGAACTCCAACAATTTTGAACTCAAGCCAAATCTCATCAACATGGATTCACAAAATCAGTTTCTTTGGGTTGGAGAAAGAAGATCCTAACAGTCATATTTCCACTTTCCGGAGTTGTGTGATACGGTGAAGATAAATGGTGCTTCGATGATGCAATTCGACCGAGATTGTTCCCTTTTTCTTTAAGAGATAGAGCCAAGTCTTGGCTCCATCCACAACCAAGGGGAGTTTCACTACATGGGACAACTTAGAAGAAAAGTTTTCGGCAAGGTTCTTCCCCACATCAAGATTTGTAAAGGCAAGGGGTGACATCATGAGTTTTTCTCAACAAGAAGGTGAGACATTGCATGACGCCCTGGGAAAGGTTCAAGGAATTGCTCGGAAGATGCCCAAATCATGGTTTTGATGATCTTACTCGGATGCAAACATTCAGTAATGGATTGAGGCCATCAACCGGTACATGTTGGATGCTTCACTGGAGGTTCAATGAATACAAAGACAGCAGAGGAAGCCCTGACTTTGATAGAAGCAATGGCCTCTAATGATTACTTGATGCATCATGATCGGGGTCCCACACAAAGAAGGGGAGTGTTGGAGCTAGATTCACAAACTGCATTGTTGGCTCAGAACAAGATCATGACACAACAATTGGAGTCTCTTACTAAACAATTATCTCAACTCCCACAACAACTCCAAAATGTTCAAGGGACGACTATGCCACACCAGCAGGTACTGAGATGTGATTTTTGTGGAGGTGATCATGAGAATGGAAGATGTGAGGCACCACCTAGTTCCCTGAAGAAGCAAATTATATGGGGAACTATGGGCGACAAGGCAACAACCAAGGGTGGAGGAATCAACCAAATTTTGGTTGGAATCAAGATGTCGGGCAAACAAGCAAGCCTCCTCCTACACAACCGCTTCAAGATCGGGTTTCTAATCTGGAGAACACACTCAATCAGTTTATGCAGTTGTCCATGACGAACCAGAAAAATACTGATGCTTCGTTAAAGAGTTTGGAGGTTCAAATTGGCCAAATTGCAAAGCACACGGCGGAGCAAACTAGCGATGGTTTTTTCCGGTAACACTCAAACTAATCCGAAGGAGCATTGCAATGCTATTGTTTTGAGGAGTGGAAAAAGTCTTGAGAGTGTGGGTGGTGAACCTTTGGTGAAGAATCAGAATGTTGATGGGAAAACAGAATTGAGTGCAGAGGAAAAAGAAGAAAAAGATGAAGATGTTATAGTTGAGGAAGAAGAAAAGGTCAGTGAACAAGACAAGAGGGAGAAGCTAGTAGATGAGAATTCAATTTTGAGGAAGACTAAAAGTCAGCTCTTGAAAGATTGGGACAAGCCTCAAGTGATTCCCTCTTATGTGAAGTTGCCATACCCTCATTTGACCATGAAAAAGAGAAAGACGAACAATTTGCCAAGTTCCTTGATATTTTCAAGAGGTTGCAGATCAATATCCCTTTTTTTGAAGCACTTAAGCAGATGCCCAATTATGCAAAATTCATGAAGGAACTGCTCACGAAGAAAAAGAAAGATTACGGAAGGCGAAACTGTTGCCTTAAGCGAGGAGTGCGGTGCGACATCGCAAAGGAAGCTACCTCCAAAGCTGAAAGATCCTGGGAGTTTTACAATCCCTTGCACTATTGGGAATGTGTCTATCGGAAAAGCCTTATGTGACTTGGTAGCGAGTGACAACTTGATCCGCTTTCCATGTTGAAAAAGCTTGGAGGAGGATAGTTGAAACCCACAATGATGGCATTGCAGTTAGATGACAGATCAATCAAGCATCCTTATTGTATTTTGGAACAAGTTCTTGTAAAGGTGGATAAGTTTATCTTTCCAGCGGACTTTGTGGTTTTAGACATGGTGGAGGATCTTTGAAGTTCCGCTCATACCGGGAGACCTTTTCTAGCCAGGGGGCGATCTTTGATTGATGTAGAAAAAGGCCTGCTGAATTTCAGATAGCATGTAGAAGAAGTCAATTTCTAGGTATTGGAAGTTATGCATCGTCGAGCAATCAAGAGGAGTGTTTCCGCATGGATATGGTGGATACAAGTGGCTGAAGAAGTTGTTGCACATCAACACCACCCCTCTACTCTAGAGAAGAAAAAGCCCAACATGAAAGCAAATCTGAAGCTAAGCAAGACAAATGATGTATCAGTTGGTGATGAAATTGGATCTGCTCATCTTGTGAAAATAGAACCCCCCCGGGAAGGGGTAAGAAAAAGGGCAAGAGGCCCAGAGTGAAAAAGGCAAAGCAGAAGCACAATTGTTGGCCTTCAAAGCAAAATCAGCTCTTTACAGGAGTTTCATGGAAGAAAAGTGCTCTTGCACTTCTATGCCCAGCAGACCCAGTTAATTGAAAGAAACACGTCAAGCTAGTGACGTTAAAGAAGCGCTTATTGGGAGGCAACCCAAAATTTCTTAACTCTTTTCTTTAGTTGTTTTCATTTTCTTAATAATTTTGTTTTTGATTTTAACCTCTTGAATAATTTGAGAAGCTCAAGAGGAAAAATAATAAATTGAGAATTGTTAAGTGTTTGCAGGGTAATAAGGAAGGAAGGGAGAGCAAGAAGACAAGGAGAAGAGCAAAAGGGCAGAGAGAAAAAGAAAGTCAACACCGCTCACCGCCTCGGTAAGCCGTTCCATTTTTATTTTAATTTAATTTTTCTCCTCTCTCCAACTTGATTGTTTACATTGGGGACAATGTAAATTTTCAAGCTTGGGGTGATTAAGGGGTATTTTGCATTTGCATTTTTCATGTTGCATTCATATAGTCTTGCATGATAGTTTTGCATGATCACACAATTAGATTGCCCTCGCTTAGATTTTGTATCCAATAGTGAGAACTAAGTGCCAAATAAATTGTGATAGTGAATTGTTGAACCCAATTTGTTATTCTTGTGATAAGGCTGCAAATGAAAATATTTGAGATGATCTTGGATAGTTGATAATTAGCATATGGTTCTGTGGACTTGTGATTTTCATTGATTCTGAACTAAAATGTGAGATTTTGAGCCAAAGGGGTACTCACAAAATTTTACCCCATTCTTTGTGTAGAGTGTATTCCTCTTGGTTTGTTTTCTCTAGAACTTGACTTGAAACCATTTCAAAGCTTAAAAAATTTTTTGAAAACATTTTTGAAAATGATTGAGGCAATAGGTATTTTTCTGGCCTTCTGAGCTTTGAATGATGAAATGCTACCCTTTAGTTGCCCAATTTTGAGCCTGAAAGAATAAAAATGCTTTTCTTGGTACCCTGAAATGTTTTGATAAATAATGTTTGATGGGACCTTCTAAAGTATAACAAAAGGGTGAAAAAGGTAGTTGGAAGTTTGGGAAAAGAATCAGAAAAAAATAATTCTCTTGATTTGAAAATTCTTCCCTTCTCCAAATAAAAGTAAAAGAAAAAAAAAAGAAAGAAAATAAATAGAGAAGGGGAAGACAAAAATAAAAAAAAAAGAAAAAGAAAGAAAAGAAAGGTGGAAAAATGAATTGAAAACCCAAGAAGGTATTTTAGAAGGTCATGTTTGCAATGTTGATGTTTATATAGCCTTTTGAAATGTCCTTTTCTTGTTATCCCCACCTAACGATTAAATCCCATGGCCATGTTACAACCAAAGAAAAGACCTCTTGATTCTAATTTGTTTTCATTAATAAAGTAGAGATTTGGTTTATAGTCAAGCCTATGGTAGGATTCATTCCTTGAGGAAAATTGAGTGAGATGCCTTATTCTCCTAAACACTTGAGTGGTGAGGAAGAGAGCCAAGCAATTGAACAAGCTTGGGGTGAGCTTCAAGTGAGAAAGTGTGCCCAAATCAGCGAGAACATGAGTCTAAGGAACCTAAGCTTCTAATTGGACTTGAATTGATTGTCTCTTGCTGAATTGTTTGAATTGCCTATTGCTTGGATTATTTGCTGGGGTTCTTAATTCACTATCCATGTTCTGATTAGTTATATTTTCTGGCCTTGGTGATTGCTTGAGGACAAGCAATTGAATAAGCTTGGGGTGATTTGATAGTGTGATTTTACATGATGTTTGCTGTACACTTTTGCATGCATATTTCATATAGATTAGGCGTTATTTAGTTTATTTTGTTAGATTTTCCCTTGGAACGGGTGAGGTTGGTTTTGTGTGTTGTTTTGCAGGAATTCAAAGAAAAATGCTCAGAATAGCCATGACGGAGCTTGGAGGAAGACAGAGTCTCAAAAGTGCAGAAAAGGACCCCAGGCGAGAGAGCATCACGGCCTGGCCGTGATAACCATCACGGTAGTGATCAAGAAGAGCAGGAATGGGAGCAAAAGTCGGAAGCTATCACGGCCTGGCCGTGATAAGCATCACTACCGCGTGACAGCCAGGACAGAATTGGTCACGGCCTGGCGTGATGAATGTCACGGCGTGATGAGTAGAAGTTGAAGCGTATCCCTGGCAGAACCTATCACGGCCTGGCCGTGACGGCCATCACGGCCGTGACTGGCAAGTTCTCCTGACCTATAAAAGAGACCAAAGGGCAGAATAGAAAGGACCACTTCTCAGAATCAGAATTTTAACCTAATTTGGAACCAGAGGCGATCCGGAGGATTACTCCCATGGAATCCTTTCTTTCCTTCTTCTATGTTTCTTTGGTTGTGGATATTAGCATGAGTAGCTAAACCTCCATTGTTGGGGTTAGGGTAACTATGTCTGAATTCTCATTGTAATTGATTTAATCTTGCAATACAATTTCTACTTTGTTATTGAGTGATTGAATAGCTGTGCTTAATGCTTGTTGTGGCTAGCACCCCCATAACTTGATTTGTGTTTTAATATGCAATTGGAAAATTCGTGTTAAAACCGGAATTGAATTCAATCACCTAGTAAGCCTTTTATCTAGGAATGGAACTAGGTTTATTAGCAATTGTGTAATCCCTACGCTTAATGCAAATTCACTAATCTAGGCCTCCTAAGGAATTAGGGTCTATTAGGGGATTTAGGCTCTTGTCATCCGAGGAATCGGGGCTTGAGTAAAGTAGTGGATTGATTGTCATAACTGAAGTAGAAACTGTTTGTGAGTGTTTAATTGCATGAGAATGAAGTTTAGTGAACCTAACCCCAGCTACTTTTATCATATTTGAAAACCTTCTTTTATTGCCTTCCAAGTGTTTGAGAAAATTACAAAAAGAGTTTGTTTTTCTTATGCTTGTTAGTTCTACCTTTTGTGAGTTTAGAACTCTCTTCAATCCAAGAATCGCTTAAATAGTAATTGAATAGGTACGTGCTAGTACTTGTTGCGTCCTCGTGGGAACGATAGAACGGTCTTACCACAAGTATTACTTGCACGACCGGGTATACTTGCCCAGATTCGTCCAACAAGTTTTTGGCGCCGTTGTCGGGACTGTATTTCAATATTAGCATATCCATTTTGGTTACTAATTTGAGCACAAAATTTTTCTGTTTTAAAATTTTTCTTTTCGTTATAAACCGTGTCTTGTCATTTTTTTAGTGTGTTTGCTGTTGTGTGCTAACCTTTACTACTAACAATCTTGTTTGCTAGAGTTGTTTGTGTATGCGAGGTACTATTCCAAGTGACCAACTCCTATACGATCCAGAAATTGAAAGAACAGCTAGGAAGAATAGGAAGCAAGCAAGACAGCATAACTTTTTAATACAATAAGGAGAAGAACAAGAGACTTCCACCTCTCAGGATACTAAAGAAGAACTCAAGATGGCAGGGAATGGTGAAGATACACCACCACCACCACGGAGGACACTTGGTGACTATTCCAATACAAATTTCAACAGGCATGTCACTAGTATAGTGAGACCTCCGGTGAACTCCAACAATTTTGAACTCAAGCCAAATCTCATCAACATGGTTTCACAAAATCAGTTTCTTTGGGTTGGAGAAAGAAGATCCTATGAGTCATATTTCCACTTTCCCGGAGTTGTGTGATACAGTGAAGATAAATGGTGCTTCGATGATGCAATTCGACCGAGATTGTTCCATTTTTCTTTAATAGATATTGCCAAGTCTTGGCTCGATCACAACCAAGGGGGGAGTTTCACTACATGGGACAACTTAGAAGAAAAGTTTCGGCAAGGTTCTTCCCCACATCAAGATTTGTAAAGGCAAGGGGTGACATCATGAGTTTTTCTCAACAAGAAGGTGAGACATTGCATGACGCCCTGGGAAAGGTTCAAGGAATTGCTCGGAAGATGCCCAAATCATGGTTTTGATGATCTTACTCAGATGCAAACATTCTCGTAATGGATTGAGGCCATCAACCAGGTACATGTTGGATGCTTCAGTTGGAGGTTCAATGAATACAAAGACAGCAGAGGAAGCCCCGACTTTGATAGAAGCAATGGCCTCTAATGATTACTTGATGCATCATGATGGGGTCCCACACAAAGAAGGGGAGTGTTGGAGCTAGATTCACAAACTGCATTGTTGGCTCGAGAACAAGATCATGACACAACAATTGGAGTCTCTTACTAAACAATTATCTCAACTCCCACAACAACTCCAAAATGTTCAAGGGACGACTATGCCACACCACAGTATCGAGATGTGATTTTTGTGGAGGTGATCATGAGAATGGAAGATGTGAGGCACCACCTAGTTCCCATGAAGAAGCAAATTATATGGGACTATGG